>JPFL01000025.1:65701-130872 GCA_000733385.1 Paramecium biaurelia | reverse complement strand
ATATTAATCTTATTTGGAACTAAAGTAATAATAAATTTCTTGATATTGTTATTTAAATAATCAAGAAATATAGATATTTAAAAAATTAAATTCTTATTAATAAACAAAAAGGATATAATCAAAATCACATCATATATCAGAGATCAATTTTAAAACTTTTGAATTGATCTCTTCATTTATATTTTGATCATTACTTTTATTTATCATTTTCTTTTATTGGATTTTTCATTTTTCAACAAACGCAACTAATTTTTCCATTGCTTTTTAAGCTGATTAGTTATTGAAAGGTCCATCACCATTCAATTTAGAATGGACCAATAAGGAAGTTCCATCATTTTTGGTGACTGTAATTTCCATTTCACTTGTAACTTTTTCGCTTGCTTTTCCAGAGGCTTGAACTTTTGGATATAATTATTTTATATAAGAAGCAGCAAGATTATATTATGGTTTGTAACCTCATCCACCACAATAAGTGATGTGAACTTTGAAGGATAAGTCTTTATTTGTTTAAATTTAAGCAATGTTTTCTGGAATTTTCTACATTAAATTAATTATGATTAGGATTAAAAAAATTTAGATTAAAAATCTCATTTTTTAATTTCTTTTATCATAGTACCCATATTCCAAATTCCTTTCTTATATAGTTATCCATTTTTATAGACTGCACCATCACCATTTTATCTACTTGATCTCCAATATCCAATAAAAATCTTTCCATCTGGATATATCATTTAACCTTGGCCTTCAAATTCATCTTAGAGAAATTCTCCTTTGTACTCCTAACCAGTAGGCCAAATCATTTACCCTTGGCCTTCTTTGACTCCATCCCTCCATTCACCAACATACTTCTTACTATCATTCCAAAAGAATGTCCCTTTATCTTAGATTAAAGCAATTACACATACTGTTAAAAGTGTCTCTAAGAAATTCTCCTTCATAATATGAATTATCATTAAAGATCATTTTCCCTTATCCTTCTTTTACCCCTTTTCTAAATTATCCTTAATAAGTGATACCATTTGGCCATACTTCCTTTCCTTGACCATGTTTTTCTCCATTATACCATTCACCTTCATAATAAAAGGTAGAACTATACACACCTGACCCATTAAATTAATTGCTTTCAAATTCCCCATCATAATAATCACCATCATGAAATATTAATCTTCCAATACCATAATATTGATCCTATTTGTAAAATCCTTCATAAAAACTTCCATCCAGATTCATAGTCTTCCCATATCCATGTCTCATATCATCTAGCCAATCCCCAGAGTATAATGTACCATTCTTTAATCTCTTAAGATGTATATAATTATTACATAACACCCTTTTTTATTTCCCATTAAAGAAATCAAGTCTTACATTTTGAAATGAGGTGAATCTTTTACAATAATCTTTTTCAACTTTTCCATAGTAGCCAGGATTAATGGATTCAAAATAATAAATTATTCTTAAGTTTCATATACTCTAGGAGTAATGGCATTTATGAATTAATGAAGACTCTCCTCAACACTTATATGATCAGGTGTATTATGGTTACTAGGATATGTTGGTTGATTTTAGTATGAGCAGCAATTACCCATTAAATATAAATATTTATATTGACAGATATTTTTAATGTATATAATAATTTATCAGGCAACAAGTATGCATGCTCCACCAACAGCCTTAATTCTTCTTTCTGCAGTTTTGCTAAAGAATTTAGCCTTAACCACAACTGGTTGATATGGTAATCTTCCCTTACCTAAGACCTTAAAATAACCTGCCTTAGTAACATCAATCACTGCAGCCTTATCTTTAGATTTGGAATATTTTTCTCTGGTTTCATCTGTAACAAGTGACCATAATTTGTCAATGTTTACAACTGGTTTATGAAGTTAGTTCTTTTTTAAATGAAAATGTCTCATTCCAGTCTATGATTTATTTAATCAGATGTACTTTTTGGAAATATCCTGGATGGTATTTATTGAAATTGATCCTATGATGTGTTAAACCTCCTGAAACACCTCTACCACTTGGATGTTTTCTATGCTTACCAACTCTACCATAACCATGACAAACATGTCCTCTCATTTTTCTGCATTTTCTTAATCTGCTAACCATTTATTTATATTTTAAAAAAGATTTTAATATGTGATTAATATACAAATTTATAACCTAAACAAATTATTTTATATCACTCTAAAGGATGTGTATACCTTTTTATCTTTGTAGATAAACATATATCAAATGAAAAAATAATACAAAAATCAAATACAAATTAATGATCATTGTTCTAAATCTCTTTAGTATGTCAATTTGCTGATGTTTCATTTTGATTATAGATCAATGATGCTTCATTACTTACACTTGAAGAGTTATCATCTTCAAGATTAATCTCTTTCTTCTTTTACTAAAGTATATAAGTTAAAATTCTTACATAAGAAAAATATAAAGTTACAAAATTAATTTGAACTAGAATTTTCAATAAAATCCTAAAACAAGGAGATAAGTTTTAGTATAAATGATCTTGAAAACTATAAAAATAAAATTCTGCATAGAATAATCCCAATAGTTAAACAGGAAGCATTAATAAAAATAAAAATATTTAGAGTGGTTTGTTGCTAAATGATTATAAAGGATATTCTTCAATTAATTTTATCAATATATTAACTGTCCAAAACACAATGATAATAAGGAGCAATGCTTAAATCTTTAAAGCTTTTATGGAATTCAAATTTGAATGTAGTCTTATTTATAATTTTTTTATTGATCTTTATAAATTTCTATACTAGTAAAGCCCAAAAATCAGCACAACAGCATTTATTATTAATTAAAATATCCACCATATCATCCATAGACTATGGTTTACTAAATCTAAATTGCATATATAGAGAATAGTTTCATCTCCATATTTTATACCATAATGCTTAAATTCAGCAAAACAAGAACCTAAGTTGCAGAGAATTGTTAGTATAACAATTAGAATTAAGTATTTATTAAATTGTTTTTTTATTTAACGTTATTCTACAATTATTCCGTAGATTGCATGACATGACAAAAAAGAGAGTAATGCACTAGCAAACCAAGCACCATTATTAGTAATTCCTTGAAATTTACAATCTAATTAATTAATAAGTATTTTTACATCCCTCTGTCATGCATTATTATTAAGGAGTATGGACAATTTTTTGGTTTGGAGGAATTTTACAATATTTTAACTTTTCATCATCATCAATTACTTCTGAGTAAAAGAAAGGTCCAATAGTTTATGGCACAAAAAACATCATCAATATTATCACTTAGTAGAAATATAATCTATAAGGTTGATTTATAAGAATACTTTTATATTAAGTATTAGCTACCATTTCCAAATATGTAAAATAGGATAATCAATAATAAAGAGGTTATGCTTGTTACATTACAAATAAAAATGGTCAATAGGAATCCATTATGATCGTAGTCATAGAACATTTCTTGAATTAGTTCTGTTAATATAAAGATTATTAATTTACATAGTTTAATAATACATCAGATAATTAATTGAAAAAAATTGATGATATCATTAATATATAATAAATCTTAAATTTATTATTATTAGAGTTATACATCAAATTAATGATACTTTCAAAATTCTCAGATTATTACATTATGTAATAAATAAAAAGACATATAAAGAAATTAGATACTTTCAATATATATTAATGATGTCAAAATTTAATTTATTTCTAATAATAATTAGTTAATTCTAATAACAAATCAAATGTTTTGGTACTCTTCATTTCGAAAATATTGTGCTTTTTATTTAATTATCTAAATAATATAATAGGATATACATCAGATCGAAGAGGATTAAATTATTAAGTTTATGAAGATGATTTATTTGAATATTGTGATTCTTTAACTCCTGAATTGTAATTTGAGACCTCAGATCTATATTAAACAGTATTCACTATTGATTTAATTTTTTTAGTATCTTCTAAATTAAAGCCTGATACTAATCCTGTTGTATTATTAACAACCTCTCCTGCTCTTTATACTTCAAAGTTCTTTGATACAAAATATGCATTATTTGCATTATTTGAACTCAATCTCTTTTGAGTTTTTGAGAGTTCATTTCTAAGTATATTAATTTCTGATTCATATTCTGTTGCCTATTAATTAATAAATATTATACTCTTTCAATTAATTTATCATGTTTTAATTAAATTTAATCTTTTAACATCATTTACCTTTAGATTTCAGCATTCAAACCTTCAATTCTTGTTTCTAATTCAACAAGTTTTTAATTACTAAATAATTATATAAATTAATTTACTTTTATGTTTCTCTTATAATAATCTGTTATTTACTTGATTGTTCTAAAATTCCTTCATGCTCAATTCTTAATTGTCTAATTGTTGTAGATAATTCTTAAACCATCTCATGCAATTATTCAATTTCAAATTCTTTTTCTTATAACTAATTTAATAAATCTCTAATTTTTGCTTCATTGGTTGTTGATGTCCTCTTCTCATTTTCTAGATTTTTAATATGCATTTCTAATTGCTAAATAGCTTCAACTTTTCTTTTATTATCTAATTCTAATCGATTTAATTTCTCAAAATCAATAGATTAATATCTTTCTTAATAATCTTAATTTTCTCTATTTAATTATCTTATTTTAAGTTCAAGTTCATTATTTTTTGATTTATACTATGTTAATTCATTTTAACATTAAAAATACATCTTATTAACTCTATCTAATTCAGCTTTTATTGTATCTCTACTTTATTCTGAAGATTTTAATTACATTTTTATAGACTCAAATTCTCCAGAAGTAGTACTAACTTCAGTTGATAAAACAATATATTTTCTCTTCCATTATTCATTCTCTTCATTTTTACTTCTCATTGAATCTATAATTTTTTAATTTTCCTTCTATAATAATTCAATTTATTATTTATATTCTTTTATTTCCCTATTTTTGGAATTCTCTAAATATTATAACTCTTAATTTACACTACTTAATTACTAAGATTAAATATTTGTTATTTCCTTTTTAAATTAGCTTTCTTGAATATTTATTCTTTCTTCATATTATTTCTTTTAAGACTAAATTTCTAATTTAAGCCTTTCTATTAATTTCTCATTTTATAACTATTCCTCCTTCTAATAATTCATTTTTCTTTCTTGTTCAGAGTATCTTTCTCTTTCTTGTTTTAATTCCTCATTTCTTCTTTCCAATAATCTAATTTATTCTATAAACTCCTATTCCCTCCTTTCAAATTATAATACAATTTATTTTGATTTTTATCCCTCATCTATTTTTAACTGAATCTAAGTTATCTATTCTTAATATTCCATATTAGACTTTTAAGAATTCCTAAGTTGTAACCTTATATTTTTTAGTTCTTATTCTAATTCAAGGTAAGAATTCTTAAATTCTTTTAATTATTTTTCATAAATTTAAACCTCATTTTACAATTAAAGCATTTATCTTTCTTAACCTTAGATCTTAAATAAATCCTCTTATTTACTGACTTAAATAGTTTCTTTTATTATTTAAACCTCTTGCTTTTATTTTTAAATTGTAGTAATATTATCCCTTAATGAAGATAATTACTATTCCAATTACCTAATACGATATTAATCTGCTTCTGAAGGAACTTCAATTGTCACTGTTTCTTTAATTACTTCTTATTTCTTTTAATTTACCATAAAGTAATCTTATTATAAAGAATTAAGTTATTATTCTAATTATTTAATTCTTATTCTATCAGATTCAACAGGTACTTCTACTACTTCCCTAACAATTTCAGATTTTCTAGATTATAACACCTAATATTCGCTTCTTATTTACGAAAGCTGCATTTCTAATTATTAAATCCTAAATTTATCAGCCTAAGATGGAACCTCTATAGTATAAGTTTCTTTGATTACTTCTTATTTACTCTTATTTAATGTAATATAATCTTATTATAATTTATTTAAATCCTGTTCTAATTCAATAATTCTTCTTTTATCTGACTCCTTTGGAACTTCAATTCTTTCAGTAATCACCTCTCTTATTGTTTCCTATTTCTTTTTTGAAATTATTTATAATTCCAAAGTTAAATTACTTAATTAAGATTCTAATTATGCAATTCTTTATCTATCTGCAGAAGATGATACTTCTACCCTTTCAGTAATTATTTCTTTTATCACTTCCTACTTTTTCTTATTAATGATCTCATAATTATTTTGTAAATTCAAATACTCTATCTTCAATTGTTACAATGATTACTCCAATTATTAAATTCTGTATTTATCAGCTTATGAAGATACCTCTACTGTTATAGTTTCCCTTATGATTTCTTATTTCTTTAAATTCAATTAATTATAATCTCTTTATAATTAATAAAACTGATCTTCTAATTACTTTATTTTAATTTTATCCTATTACATAGGCACTTCCACTGTTTCAGTAATTACTTCCCTTATTACTTCCTACTTCTATTATTGAACTATTTGTAATTCAGTCCTTAATTGCTAAATTTATGATTCTAACTATTATATTCTGAATTTATCTGCTTATGAAGTCACTTCAACTGTTACTGTTTCCTTGATAATTTATTATTTCTTTTAATTAAGTTAATAATAATCCTAATTTAATCTTTGTAATTCTTCCTCTAATTATTAAATTCTTAATATGTCTTTCTATGATGGTACTTCAACTGTTTCTGTAATTACTTCTCTTATTACTTCCTATTTTTATTGTTAAATCATTTATATATTTGACTTTAATTAAAACACTGATGATTCTAACTATTATATTCTTATTTGATCTGATTATTAAGGAACTTCTACTGTAATAGTTTCTTTTATTATTTCTTACTTTTGTTAATTTAATATATAAAAATCTTTTTAAATTTTTTGTAATTAACTTTCCAATTATTAAATTCTTATCCTATCAGATTCCACAGGTACTTCAACTCTCTCAGTTATATATTCAGTAATTATTTCTTATTTTTATGAGGAAACTATTTGCAATTCTTTTTTTAACTATAATAATTAAGATTCTAATTGTTAAATTCTTTATTTATCAGCTTAAGAGGGAACTTCAATTGTAATTGTTTCTTAAATAATTTCCTATTTTTTCTATTCTAAATATTAATAGTCTTTTTATAAACGTTAAAGCTGTTGCTATAATTATGAGATCTTTAATTTGTCAGATTCAGAAGAAACTTCAATTCTTTCAGTAATTATTTCTCTTACCACTTCTTATTTACTTTTTGTTACAATTTCAATTTGAGTCTTTAATTTGACTATTTCAGATTCTAATGATTAGATTCTGTATTTATCAGCTTAAGATGGTACTTCAACTGTGATTTGCTGTGTTATAACTTCTTGTTTTCTTTAATTTAATAAATAGTTCTCTTATTTTAAGTTGTTTAATTATGTTTCCAACTATTAAATTCTTATTTAATCTTCCTCTAGAGGAACTTCAACAGTCTGAGTGATAAATTCTCGAATAATTTCTTATTTTTTTGCTGATGATTATTTAACTTTATGTTCTAATTCTTAAATTCTCATTTTATCACTTTCTGATGATTAGACTTCTCGTATAGTTTCTACAACAACTTAATTCTTTCTTCTATCTAATTCATAGTATTTAGTTTTCCATAATTACAATTCTTCTTCTAAATTAGCAATTAATTTAATATCTTCCTAACTTCTGACTTACACAGTTTCCCTAATAGTTTCTCTAATAACTTCTTGTTTAGATGTGGAAAGTTATTGCTATTATAATTTTAATAGAGATAAATGTGATTCCAATTCTTATATTTTTAATTTATCTTATTTTGAAGGAGTTTCAATTATTTCTTTAACAATTTCAGGTTTCCTTTTAAGAAGCAATTCATTAGACGATTTTAATTCTGTAATTTTTTATTTATCCACTTCCCAATCACTTTTTAATGAATTAAATTCATTTCTTTTGTCTAATAATTATTTTTCTAAATCTCTACACTTCAATTTCAAAGTCTCAATATCAAATTCTAATTACTTAACCTTTCTAGATTAATCTTGATTTTATTTGACATTCTCTATAGTGACTGAATAGGTTGAGATTTATTCCTTATAAGTTTCTTCTCTAATTTTAATTACACGAATTTCTTCTTGTAATTTAATTAATTCTAACTCCAGTTATTGAATTCTATGTTTATCTTATTCTGTTTAAGTAAGTACATAAGTGTAAGATTCATATTATGTCTTAATATCAATCAACAATTATCTAGCTTCTTAATGCTTTAATTATTCATCATAAAATTTCTCTTTCCATAATTTAACTTAGACTTCCATCTCATCATACAATTATTCAATTTATCTAAATTCTCTTCTCAATTTTTCTATCTCCTTTTAATGATTTTCAACTTCATATTAATATTGATTACTCTATTAAATTTCATTTCTTTTTTCTTATTATTATATAATAATTTATTCTTATAATTCTTTAATTTCAATTTTATAATTGTTAATTTGTTAATTCAATTAATTAATTTATATATTTTATCTATCAGATTCTACAGTATTTTTATTTTATTTTTCTAATTAAGTAATACTCTATCTAAATCCATAGTTTTATTCTGACATTTATTTGAATTCAGTTACTAAAATATCTAATTCATCTTTTATATGTTCATTTTCTATTCTTAATTAATTATTTTAATCTTCTAATTATTTAATTCTTAATCTATGAACTTCATTATCTTTATTTTTAATCTCTAATTGTATATATTTTTATTTCCAATTTTCCAATTCATTCTAAATTGTATTTACTTACCAACTATCTCTTTATATTCTTTCATTTTATTATTATTCTATTTATTTTTTAGTTTCATTAATTCTAATTTCCATTTAAATGATTCTTCTCTCACTTTCTTCCTTTTATAATTCAAATATTTGACATTTCTCTTACCATTATTTACATTATGTTTAATAAAAATTAACCTCTTATCTTAATTGATCAATTTCATATTACATATTACCTTTTGATTCTGCCATAGCTGACTCCAATTTATATTAATTTTAATTATGTGCCTCTATTAATATTTAAATATCATTATCCATCTCTTTAATTTTATCTTTTAAAGTTTAAATTGTTCTTTCATATAAATCCTTATCTGAAGTTCTTATTTAAGCTTCAGATTAATATCTTGCTATTTCCTACATCAGTCTTGTAATTTCACTTTAAGTAGTAGAATTCCTTTGTTCTTTAAAAGTTCTGATCTCTAATTCCAAAGTAGATGCCCTATTTTTATAAGTCTATATATCCTATTCATATTTGCTCTTCATTCTCAAAAATTCTTCTACTTGTTTTCTCTGTTCTGATAACATGGCATTAAGTTAAGTAATATCTAAATGATTAAGATTTATATTCTAATACCTTATTAAGATTTAATTTATTATTAAGTTAATGAAGAAATGTCTTATTTATATCTAGTAATTAGACTTGATGATTCAGCATCTGATGAATTTCTCATTAATAATTATGATCGTAATTTTGCTAATTCTTATTATGCTGCTTCCAATTCAGCTTGATTAATCATATATTTTTGCTTTAAATTATAACTTTCTCCTGACATTTACTTTAATTATTAATTGTCCTTGTCTAATTATTCAATCACTTCTTTCAATTTTCTATTGTCTTACAGTAGTTCTTCATAACGTCTATTCATATGATTAGTTATTTACTTATCTTCAAACATTTAACTCTTTCTTGTACTTTAATTAATCTCAATCACACGTCTAATTTAAAACTCAAAATTTACTTTTCAGCACTCGAAACCACTCCTGAAGTAGTTTAGTACTTATCATTAGTGAATGACTATCTACTTTAAGCCATAGGTACTTAGAGATATTGTTAATTCATAAATTTTGAATTTATATTAAAATTAGTTTAAATAAAGTTGTTATTAATGGAATCGCAAAATTATTAAATATAATTGATTATAATTTGTACCAATTTTAAAAAATCAAATAATTTCTGAATTGATATATCATTAAAATTCAAAATTTAAGTGATCTATTTTTTTCGGACTTTCCGAATTCTTTACCTATTATTTAACTTGTTTTTGAATTTAGTTAAAAAAAATTAATAATTGAAAATGAAAAAAAATCAATTTGGACTTTTAGAAGATATAACAGAGCCAGGACTTATTAAAAAAAGTAATGATGTTTCATGGAAGAATGATGAAATTTATAAATAAACTAATTTTGAAAAAAATACAACATATTTCCACATAATGGGTATCTATAAATTCAAGAATATTAAGGTCATGAAGAATCTCATGCTATTAGAAGAAGAGAAATATTGAAATAACATCCAGAAATATAAGTTTTATTTGGAAATGACATTAATTCAGCTTGGTTAGGAATCACCTTTGTATTGGTTCAATTTAGTTTCATCAGTCTTTTCAATTAATTAAGTTTTTTTTGGTTTGTGATAACTGCTTATGTTTTTGGTGCAACTTTGAGTCATGCTTTACATGTTTTGGTCCATGACTTTACTCATTTTACTTGTTTCGAAAGTATAGCTTTGAATAAGTTGATGGCAATTTGGGCAAACTTTGGATAGGGAGTACCTTCAGCAATCACTTTTGGTAGGTATAAAATACATATTTAAATATGTTTAGATATCATGCAGATCATCATACCTTTTTGAACTTGGAAACACTAGATCCAGATCTTCCATCAAGATTAGAATTAAAGTATATTAAAGGGCCAATAATGAAATTTTTATTTATGGCTTGTCTTCCCTTTTTCTATGGATTGAGACCTGTAATCTTAAGACCATTAAAGCCAAATGCTTACGAAATAATTAATGTAGTTTCCATCTTTTTTGTTGATTATTTGATTGTTAAATATATTGGAGTTTAAGGACTACTTTGGCTTTTGTTATCTACATACTTTGGTTTGAGGTATATATATATATTGTTTAAATATAGTGTTCATCCTTTTGCTGTTCATTTGATAGCAGAACATTATGAATTTATTAATAGAATGGAAACATATGATTATATAGGTTGGGCTAATTTCTTTGTTCTTAATATTGGATATCATACAGAACATCATGATTTCCCCATGATTCCTTGGACTAGATTACCTTTATTAAGAAAGATGGTACCAGAGTATTATGAGAATTTGCCTTGCCATACAAATTATGTGCATACATTATTTGCTTACATTTTTGATGGATATATGGGACCTTTTTCTAGAATTGTTAGATCTTCACCTGTATATTTCAAAAAATGACTTTTTTAATTTAAATTGTACAATTCAATTAGGCAATATATGCCTATTTCATAATAATTTATTTATATAATCATGTAAAGTAGCACAAATTATTCTTAATTTGAAAAAAGAGAAAAATCAGATTGGCCTATTTTTTAACCAGCAGAGAATAATAACAATATACCATTTTGGGATAAGAGACCTTGTTTATAGTTTGATGAAAATCAAATTATAATTAAAGGGACTCTTAAGAGAATTGGTAAGTTCAAATAGATACCGAAAGCATTCACTTTTATACTATTGAAAACAGGTGAACTTTTTTATTTAGACACATATTAAAAAGGTAAAATACAACTGGATCTATCAATTATACTTAAGAAAATTGAATTAATAAATGAGGAAAATGAAGATAAGTAAAAGATTTGTGCAATTAGAATAGAAAGATATTAGAATTGTTCAATTCATATTTGGAATGATGACAATTCGTATTATTTTTTAATTAATTTCTAGTTTAGAATTAGCATCAATGTTTGGTATAAAAGATTAGCTCAGTTTTGTATAAGTTCAAATTTTGAAGGCTTCTTTTAATTATAAGAGAAAATAGACTAGGGTGCCTTTAGTTCTGTATTCTCAGTTACATCACAATTTCAAAACGAAGTCAATAATTAAAAATTTGCTGCCAAAGTATATTCTAAAAGTCTATAATTAAAAATACCTGCTTAATAAATGAAGGTACACAAATGAATAAATTAGGATTTTATTTATGCAGAATGCTAAATACTTAAAATTGTAAAGTCCTAATACATTGTCTAACTTTTTGAAATAATATAATTAGAAGATGTAGTAATTTTAATACTAGAATATGTATAAGGAGGAACCTTATAATAAGTTCTATTTTAAAATGTTTTAAATGAATTGATGTCTTTGGAGATATGTTATTAGATACTGTTAGCAATAAAAGAAGTACATAAGTATTATATATGAATATTTAAATAGTCATGGTTTTGTACATAGAGATATTAAATTAGAAAATATAATGATTTCTTCTTTGAATCCAATAGAAATAAAACTTATAGATTTCGGTTTTGCTGAGAAAATTAATCGAAATAAATTAGTAAATGGTTCTGGAACTGCAGGATATATAGCTCCAGAACTATTTCAATTAGCTCCATATACAGAAAATTGTGATATGTTTAGTTTAGGAGTACTTTTCTATTTACTTTTATGTGGAAATTCCCCTTTTGATGCTTAGAATAAAGAAAGTAATTGTTATTATATATTTATATAGCTCTTTTGGATTTAAATAGGATGTGCAATCCCTAATATTTATCAAAGGAATGGTCAAGTATAACTTCTTCTACTTAAAAAATTATCTAAAAAATGTTAGCTAAAGATCCTAATAAAAGAATTACAATTTCAGAACTTGAATTACTATTAGAAATACACATAAATAATTTGCGATTTAATTAAACTAATTCTCGATAAGCACTTAATCAATTATAAAATTGTAACAATATTATAATGCAAAACTAAAGACCTGCAATAAGGATAGTTTCAAATAACAAAAAATGTGATGATGATGATATGCTGATAGAGGAAAAAAGTATAGATAATACAAATTTAATCAATTTAAAAAATTCCCAATAATATTACAATAAGTCTAAATGGGTATCTTGAATTTGTTAATATACATTGCATTATAAATTTACAAAGTTATGATTGAATTAATTAATTTATAATTTATAAAATATAATAACTACTATTGTTGGAAGATGGAAAATAATAGATTATTAATAAAGTATCAAAGTTTCCCTCTGATAAAACATTATAATTTTAAAATCCTAAAATATCTGTTTAGCAAAACGTAGCTTATATATGGCAAAAATATCTAAATAGAAATTAATAGAATAACTTTTAAATTGAAAAATAATGTATTGAAAAATTAAAATGAATCTTATTTCAGTGTCAATCTAATAATCAACTATGATGGTTTTTTGTGGTTCTTAATTATATCCTTTATTTTTGTTTAATTTTAGGTAAATCAATTTTATTTCACTAATTTTAACCCAGTTAACTTTACATAATCATTTAATTTTGAAATCCTTAAACAAATCTTACCAAATTCAAATTTATTAAAAAGTAAAAATAAAAATGAATAGCTTTAAAATGAAGTAGTGTATTATAAATCTAATATTGGATTACAAATAACAATTGATTCTGGATAATAACACAAATTATTCTAAACGATAGAGTTAGAATGCATTTATTTTACAACTATGTCATTCCAAATTAACTTAATTTTTATTAATCTTCCACTATGAATTTTTGTAAAAAAATATAGTTGAATAAAACCTATTACCTTTAAATTACTAATAACTACAACCATATACAGAGTATGTAATTGAAAATAATATAATGAAGAATTATTTGAATATTAAATTTCAGGATTAACAAATAAATAAATTAATATCATAATGTTTAAAATAAATATTCTTAGGAAGAGTGTTTTTTACAAATAAAGGAGTTATGTAAATTTTAAAATTTATATACAAACTTAATTAAACTTTAACTAATTATTTTTAAGCATTATATTTATTCATATTGTTTTTATAAATTTATGACGTATTTTTATAATTTTTTCAGATATTTTCCTCCACTAATGATTTTATAATACGTAAGAAAATAAGATTTTTTCATTCAAATACATTGCTTGAAAATATATAAAAATTAGCAATCACTTAATCAAAACAATTAAGAATCCTCTTTAATTTCAGGTTTTCTTATTAAAATTGGAGAATCAAAATTAGGAACATCATTTATAAATTTTGTTCTGATACCTGTTAAAATTTAGCTACTATCACTAGAATCTTCATCGGAAGAGAGTGTGTCAGCAAATGGCAATTTTATGGTGAGTTTTCCTTCGATTTTAACTTTTTTTTTAATTGGAATTTCATCATTTTCTTTATCTTAAAATTTCTCTTTAGTTGTTTCTTTTAAAGAGATCTCTAATAATTTTGGACTGCTCATTTGTTTAAAATATTAATATAAATTATTCTTATAAATTCACGAATAAATTTTTCATATAAATTTTTTTAAAATTAACAAAGGTAGTCTTTCATCTTATTTTATTATATATAAATTCTAATTACTACAATATTATTACAGTTAATTCCTCTATCTCTTAATTTATAACAAAGAAAATACATTTAAATTACCAAAATAATCTTTACAGAAACAATTGTTAATTCTAATTCTAATTATTTTTTATTCTAAAGTAATATCTATAAAATATTCGAAATTCAGAATAATTAGACTGATTTTACTAAAATTAAAATAAGTATATCAAATTTTATATAATTGCAATAAATTTCAACACACACAATCTTATCCTCCTCATATTAAAGTGTATTATTAAATATTTAAATAACATTATTGTAATAAATTAAATAAATAATTTATATATATATATATAAAATAAGAACAAAAAATTAATAATTTTTCATGCTTTAGGTTATCTAATTAATGTCATTTTGTCATCAAGATCTTTAATCAATGCTTATATTAAAGTCAGACTTTTATTAAATCCAGCTGCATTTGCTCTTAAAGAATCAATTTTAGGCATTTTTACTACTTCTGGAATTGAAGTTGTTATACTAACTCTTGAACTTTTTGTAGCAAATAACTCATCTTAATTTTCTAAAATTGATTGCATATATACCTTTTAATGTTTGCTTCAGACGTTCAATCTCTTCTTAAGATTGAAGTTTGTTAGACTCTAAATCAGTTTAAGCCATTGCTAATTACTCAAAGACTTTGTCTAATTTAATTTCTAAGTCTTTATTAGTTTCTTCCAGCTACCTAAGTTTAATTCTATAAATACCTAATCAAATTTTTATTTAGATCTTAATCAACTTCCAAGTCTATGATTTATAATTTCAGGGATTACACAGTTTTTTAAAACTCTGAAATTTGAGCTTCCTTTTTTGTTAATTGCTTTTCTAATAGATTTTGAATCTATTAGAGTTCATTCTTAAATAATGATAAATAATTTAATACTCTTGCTTTTTGTGTTTCTTCCTTTTGTTACAATAACTAATTTTAGGTTAGTGCTAATTATTTATTTAATGTCTCTATGTTCTTCTATTATTGATCTTCTAAAATTTGACTTTCTTCAATAAATTGATTATATTCTTCTTCCATTTACTGATATTTTTGACACATTTCATCATATAATTACTTAAAGTCCATTTTTTTTAGTATTATAAATATAAATTATTATATTTAATCAAATAATATTTAAGTAATTTGAATAATCCTCCTTTTTTGATATATGTAATTTATCAACAATCAAAACAAATTAATTATATGAAAGCTAATTTCCTAAAGGATTTTTACAAATGATAAATAAATTTAAAAGAATTCTTAAATTAATAAAGAGCTTCTTTAGATATTGACTAGAACCTTAACAATTTGTAAAAATAAAAAAAACATTGTAAAACTCTGTCATTCAAAACCAATAAAAAGTTTACAGAATAAAGTTAACTTAAAAGCCTAAAAACCATTATGATTATATAGAATGAGAATAAATTGAACTTCTTTCAGTTTCTAACTCAGCCTTTTAATTTGAAATGATTTATTAAAATTGTTATAAATACCATCAAATTATTTGGATAAGTTCCTTGACATATATAGTTATCTTAGAGTTTATAAAATTAAAACAATTGAGAATTTGCTTAATAATTTTGATATATATTAATTAAAAATCAATATAATTGATCAAATCTAGGTATAGTTCTACGATGTTCATCTAATTTATCACAAGATGAGAAGTCTAATCTTCTGATCGCATTTCTATATGAATCACGATCTTTCTGATAAAACGCTCTACTTGCATAGCTTTCATACATTTGTCTTTTGTATTAAACACTGTTACAATCATGCTTTAGCTAGTTTACATATTGCTATTCAATTTCTAATTCAAATTCTTTGAGTTTCTGTTTAGTTGAGACTTCTTCTTTGAAATCTGAACCTACATAATATTTAACCTTTGTTTTATAATAAATCATTACTTATAGTGTTCTAGTGGTTTAAACAATATGGTGATCGTATGACCTTTAAAAGGAATAAATAGGAGCTTCTTAAAATAGATTAATAAACCATGATGAAGAAAAAACTATCAACATTATAATAGGGAGAAATTAAAGGAATTGCATATTGACTTATCCATTATGATGCTGTCTATTTTAATTGTGAGCTCTTGGATTACCAAAGAAAGCTCTAAATATTTCCTAATCTTTATTGTTTTATTTATACATTTGCAAAATCATCACCATAACATTATTCATAATATTATCCATTTTGATCTTAATATTGATACTAACGTTGAGTTTCTGGTCTTTCTGAGCCATATTAATCATAAACTCTCTTTTTATCAGGATTAGAAAGACAATTATATGCTTATGCTACACGTTTGAATGCTTCTTGAGCTCCTTCATTTTAGTTTTTATCAGGGTGGAATTTTAAAGCTAGTTTTCTATAAGCTTTTTTTAGCTCATCATCTGTGGCTGATTTTGACACTCCCAATATTTCATAGTAATCTTTCTTTTTAAGAAATTCCTTAATTTCTTCAGCCATAATTTTTTTGTTTTAAAAAGAAACTTTTTTTAATTTGAATGAAATACAATCAACTCCAATACACACAATAAATAGATTAATTATATATTTTCAATTTTCCAATTCATTTAGTTTATTGTCATGTTATTCAATAACTTTTTACATATCTTCTAGATCAACTTCAATCTACTCAAGTTTTTTTTCAATTACATTAACATTTTCTTCAAGTGCTTTATAGTTTCCGTTCTTTCCAGTTTCTGCATCACCACCTACCTATTTAATAATTAAATTTAAAAATAATTACAGATTATTTTTTTCTAAGATTAATGATATCATCATTTATTTTTTGAATTTATCCTTCAATTTTATTAAATTCTTCATCTAATTAACCTTAAAATTTTTCATATTCTTCAGTTGTAACCATATCAGTTGAAACCTTATCAGTTTTCTAATTTTTCTTTAGACTTTCTATTTCAGTTCTAAGATTTTAAATTTCTCTTTATACATCTTTGTCAAAATCATCTACATAACTTCTTATTTCTTAGATTTCTTTTTATGTTTCTGAATTAACAGCTACAGCACCATCAGAAGGTCCAGTTCCTAATTTTGAAATTTAATTCTTTATTTTATTTATCTCTTAATCAACTCTATCAATTTCTTTTGCAAACTTATCCATTTGTTATTAATTATTTTAACTTTTGTTATTAGGAGTCTATGATATTGGAGATTAAATTTATTTATTTGATTATAAATTTTTCATCTAAATTTTCAAAGACTCTATATCTGTACCATATTATTAAAATTCTTTTTCTAATTCCTATTCAATATCATTTATTCTTATTTCTAATTCTTTTATTTTATTATCAGATTATGGTTAAACTTTATCTTTATCTTAATTTCCTTATTTTTAATAAGCAACATTTTATCCTAAATTATCAATTTATGTTTATAATCTTTTTATTTCAGCTTCTAAATCCTTTTTAACTGATTCTAAAGCAATTCCATAAGATGCAATATTCTAATCTAAATCTTTAGATTATGTTTTACCCTATCCTTATTCCTAAGATAACTATTAAATTTTCTCATTAAGTTAATCAAATTCATTATCAATATCTGATTTCATTTAATTGTTTTCCTAAATTATTGTTTCAATATTTGCTGAAATTAATTATATATTTTAATTTTATTATTCTTCCTTACCTTCTATCAATAATTTTAGATTTTTTTCTTATTTCACTATATTATTTAGATTAGTCTAATTATTTTTTAATATTAAATCTAATATTTATTATACTTATGACTTTACATATTCAGATAGATTAATTTCCATAGCTCCATTCATAGTTTTGATTAATTAAATATTACCTATAATTTATTATAATTAAATTATGTTTTAATTTAGTTATTCTTCTTAACTTTTTAATATTTCTTCTTAATTCCTTAATTACTCTTCTTACATTTTTATTTATTTAGTATGAGTTTTTTATTCTGCTTCAATCCTATTATTTGTTTCTTCTTAATCTACCTAAATTTATTCAAGTTGATTATGAATAGTGTTATCTAAATTTGTAAATTTTTCTTCTAGTTCTTATATTCTTCCTTCTGAATTTTTATTAATTTCTATTAATTATGCTTATAATTTATATTCTTATGCCTCATTAATTGTTTATTACAAAATCATTTCCATAGTTAATTTTGCATCTAATTCATTTAAGAATTATCCATGAGCTCTAATAGCATCAGTAATATTATTAAAATTATTTTAAACTCCTTTAACAAAATCATTCAAATCTTTTTTTATTTTATTCTTTTTCTCTTCTAATCTCTCCATTTCTTTAAGTAACTATTGTAATTTACCTATAATACCAGTATGTCTCTCTTTATCTAATTCTTCATTTGCTTAACGAATTTATTCAATCAGATAAAACTTTGATTAAAAGTAAGCAAAACTTTAATCAATTTAAGATTTCAATTGATTTCCTGATGTTATCTATAATTATACAACTTGAGTCAATCCATTTTATGTATCAATTCTCAATTAATTAATTTTTTAATTAATTTCATCAAATAGATCTTATAGATCTTGTTTAATTTTTTCAGTTAATTCTTAAAATTAAGTTTCCACATCATTTTTAAATTGAATCAACTATTAATTAAATTCTTCATTCATTTTATTAAACTACTAATTAATTTTATCTTCTAAATTTTTAGCTGCTTCTTTTACTTATTAATGTATATCATTTAATTTTTTATTGAAATCATCTTCTAATTTTGTAAATTATTTATTTAATTATTCATTTAATTTTTGAACAGATTATTTAAATTCAGATGTAATATCTTCCAATTATTATTATAGATTATTTTACACAGAATCAATTTTATTATTTAATGACATATCTAATTGATTAATTTAATTCTCCATTAAAAATTACCATTACAATCTATCCTATTTTTCTTTATTTACTATGTTGATAATATGATCTTAAAAGTTTTCAAGTGTTGTTAGAGTATACATTCTTTCTAAATACATTTCACTCTAGATTTATATATGCATTTCTCTCATGAATTGATCCATTTTTTCCATTTATTAAATTGTCCATATTCTTAATTTGAATACATCATCTTCAATATCTTTAATCATCATTTTTAAATCATGTTTAGTTTAATTCAATTCTTATTAAACATATGATTTGATATTATTTTCTATTTTTGTAATAAATACTTTAATCTAATCCATAGCTTTAGAAATTTCTAGACTTAAATCTTCCAATTTTTATTATAATCTATTTTCAGAATTAAGTATTTCTTATTTTAATTATCTATCTAAATCTTTAACTTTTTCTTAATAATCTCTTTCAATCTTTTAAATAACTTCATTTAATTTTTCATCTTATTCTCTTCTTAATTATTAAATTTCATAATCTAAATCTTCCTTTAATTTTCTTACCATATCTCCATATTTTTCAATTAATTCTTATAGTCTTTATCTTAATTCCTTTTCTTCATCAATCATAGATTATAACCTTTATAAAATATATTCTTCTCTATTTCGAATAAGATCTTTCATTTAAATAGATAAACTATCTAATTTAGCATTTGTTTATTGATCAGCCATTTCAATTTCTCTTGTAATTCTATCATTAATTTATTATGAGGATTCTAAAACCTATTGAATAGCATCTTTTTTTGCAGTTTCAATAGCAAATTATATTTATTCATGTAATTAGATATTATATTGTAATTGTATATTTTTAATGATTTCAGAAATTTCTATTCTTAATTAATCTAATTTAAATTCTTAAGAATTTAATCCTTAATTTACTTTTTAATCTAAATTTTTCATTAATTAAAGATATTTCTTATCATTATTTTCAATATCATGAGTTATTATTTTAAAATTTTCTAAGTATTCATTTTTATCTTTTAATTATTCTCCTTTAATATTTTTAAGATTTGTACTAACCTCTGTAAAAATAACTAAATTTTTCTAAGCAAATTGTTTTTTCCAATCCTCATTTAATATTCTCTCATCATTTAATAATTTATTCTACATTTCTGTAGACTTTTGCATTTATTATTCATAATTCTATAATTATTCTTATTATTTCTAAAATTCCTTTTGAAGACTATTATTAATTAAATTAGCATGTTCATGCATCATTTACCTTGTTTCTCCAACTCTATAATTTAATTCCTTTTATCCTTATTCAATTAAAGCTACCTTTGTTAATGAAGTTTCTCTAATCATCTCAACTGTTTTAGAAATTGATTTAATATTCTCACTAACAATAGTTTATGATGCAGCCAAATTAGCTTCTAATTATTCTTTTGTATTTTTAATAATTTAATTCAATGATGAAACACTATCATGCATTTATTTCATAAATTTTTGTTCACCTAATAGAATCTATTTTTCATCATTTCTTATTTCCTCTTTAAATGCTTATATCTTATTCTCCAATTAATTCCTCTAATCAAATTCACTCTTTAAACGTCTTTCAACTTCATCAGCAATTCTGGTTTCCACACTTCCAATTAGATTTTTGATATAATCCTAATCTTAATTAATCTTAGCTAATTTCATATTATCTAATGCTTTAATACTAACCTTTGTTTTCTCACTCTATTCTAAGAATTCTTCTCTTTATTATTTCAATTTATTATAAAAATCAGATTCTTATTTTACCAATCTATAATGTACATCTTACTATTATCTTTATAAATCTTCCACTATTGCATCTCTATGAATTTTCTCATTATTAAATGCTTCTCTCAATAATTTAACTTCAAGATTATCTGATATGGGTTATATTGAAGATGGTTTTGTTACATTTAATTTTAATTCAATACCTTCTTATTAATTGATTAACCCACTTAATTTAAGTTCTTGATCATTACACTTCTTTTGTAATTCAAAAATCATTTATGAAAGATTATCTCTGTTCTTTTCACCTTAATTTCGTAACTGACTCATTCCATCTTAAAGTATAGTCTACTTATCGTTTAATTACTTCCACAATTGTATTTCCTATGATTCTAATTATTTAATTGATTGCATAAACTTTTGAGGATTATCTTCTATAGTCTTTTAAATTCTCCTTTCAATATTTGCTTTAAAATCTATCATCATAATCTCCATATCTCTGACCTTACTATTTAATTCCAACTAATTCATCTCCTTATCCACATCTTTCATACCTGGTAGAAGAGAAACTCTACTATCCAACCGTGGTAATGCAATTGTATTTTTTGTACCTGAAGGCACTCTAGTAAGTTATGTTTATTTTTGATCACTCTAATTTAAACTATATAATTTACTTCTATAGCTTTTTATTATGGTAATTATGGTCGAAATCTTAATTTTGGTGTTTGTCTATTATTTAGTTCATCCATAGAATATTATAATTATATAATGTTATTAATTTCATACAAAAATATTGTAGTTGATAATTTTGACTATGTAAAACGCAATCATTTCAAAATATACATCTGTTTCTTATATATAATTGTTGGGATGATGGTTTAATGTTTTGTTCCACAATTACTAAAGTATTGATATTAGTTATTTTTCTGAAGTTAATGGAGTGTTACTGTTAAGGTAAAATTTCAATTCAATTTTTTTACAATCTATGCTCAGTAACAGCTATGAATTTCCATTTTGAATATTTTACTATAGATAAATCTTAAATTAGGAATTGAATTAAATGAATAAGATCATTAAATGATCAATCAAAAATTTAAATTAAAATGCTTTCTCTAATTAAAGATAGTATTAAATTATTTTTATTATTATAGAGTTCATAAAGGATTCAAATTGGAGAAACTAGCAACAAATAAAAACTTTAAATTACTCAATTCATCAGAGCCATAATGCAACTTATAAATACAGAATTAGCATTGTAATTAGATGCTACTTCTGCAGATAAAGAAATAGAAAAAGACAGTAATGTTGAAATTACTAAATAAACAAAGAATCCAATGGTTGATTGATTGATTTATCTATATTAATTTGTATATCTAAAGGAGTATTCTTAAAAATGTTAACAAGTTTAAATATTGATTCCAAATATTTAAAAAATGTGCAAGTTATTTAATAGAATCAATTTTATAAATATTTTAGAATTGATAGTGTGTGATAAGAAATAAAAATAAAATATATATCAGTAATGCGAAAGTTGAGTTCATTTAAATTATCGTACTCATTAAAATTCATCATTATATATTAATTTATATTAGTGAATTATAAATATAATTGTCGTATCAATTTTGTATATGGGTTAATTTTTATAATATGCAATCTGTCAATAAATTGTTTGTTAAATGTCAATAGGAACCAGCAAAGGAACAAATTATTTTTAAGACTGAGTTCTTCAAGTTTTCAAATCACAAATTAGTTCTATTACTATTATGTAGTGATGAACACATTTACAAAATAAATGTAAATTATCAATTACTTAGTTTGTAGAAATAGAAGATTTATAAAGTTTCCCTTTAGTATTTAAGATTTAGTGTTAAAGCAGAATAGGCCAATAAGCAAACTCATAAATAGATGAAAGGTGATGAATTTCATACTTAAATATACAAATTTACTTTAGAAAGAGATGACACAGATGCTAATGAATTTTACAATTTTCACTTCCAAACAATGTATTGGTTTGACAATTTGAGGAACAAATTAAATATGCTTGATTATTAAGTGAACTATGATATTTCTAAATTAATCGGTAAAGGAACCTTTGCCTCAGTTTATGAAGCAAAATCTAAATTTGATAATTAAATATATGCAGCCAAAGCCTTTTATAAGAAAACACTCTTTTAAGATCCAAAAGGAAAAGTATTATTAAAAAAATATTTCATATAGGAACAAGTTGAAAATGAGATAAGAATCATGAGATAACTAAACCATCCAAACTTAATAAATCTACATGAAGTTTATGAAAATAAAGCCTAAATCTATCTCATTATAGATTTAGCCAGAGGAGGTTCACTTGAATATGCACTCAAAGTATTAAATGGACCTGTACCTTTCTTATCAGCTAAAGTGATATTTCGTTAAATAGTAGAAGGACTAAATGGATTACATGAGTAGAATATAATGCATAGAGATTTGAAACCAGATAACATTCTTTTTAGAGATTTTGTACCATTAAAAAGATATGGATTGATTCATATGGGACCTAATGTTATGGTAAGTGATTTTGGTGTTTCAAGTGTAGTCTAAGAAAAACTGAATGTCTATTAATATACAGGAACACCAGGATACATGGCCCCAGAAGTATTTGAAACAGAATTAGATCCTACAAAAACATATACTGAGAAATGTGATATATTTTCATTAGGATGCATTCTATATTATTTATTGATTGGCAAACCACTTTTTACAAATAAATAAGGAAATATGGAAATGAAAATTGATTGGGTTTTGGTTGAATAGGAATTGAATTAAAGTCATTCTCTTACTATGTTATTATAGAGGATGTTATCTCCAAATCCTTAGGATAGACCATCTTGTAAGGAGATCTTAGAAAACAAGATATTAGAAGTAGAATATGGAGAAGATGGAGTACCATTATTTAAAGATTTCTAAAGACCTAAAAGTAGTCCTCCAAAAAGATTAATTTAAGAAGATTCATTTAAAAATAAAGGTAAGAGAGGTAGTGTTATAATGAACAATAAGGCTATCAATATGATGCCAATTATGGAAGAGAAATAAAGAGATTCTGGTAATCATAAATTTACCAAGAGAAATACTAATATGGATGTCTAAGATTTGAAATCGAGTCAAATTCTTGTGAATCCATAATCAGTGAAATAGGCAAGGCGTTCGTCAGCTATCCTTCCTGGAACTGCTAAAAGACCATCATAATAATGATTAAAAATTAAATTAAATATTAATATGTAGCAAATTAGTAAAGAGAAAGAATAGTAGTATCAGTCGTGTATGGACTTGGAGAAGGAAGTTATGAGCACTCTTGCTAAAGTTAGACAATATGAAGCATCTATGACTTAGCTAAAAAAAAATATTCAGAAATGTTAAATTACATTAAAGGAACTTGGTAGTATTGATTAATAGAAGACATATCAACCTTTTGGTAAATGGTAATAGATTTCATCTAAATAACAGCTTCATTCTCAAATCAAAATAAGACATTGGAAATGAAGTTGTCGAAATAATTAAATCTCATGAAAAAGATATTGATGAATATGAGAAAGTCAGACAACATTTAATAACTAAAGGAAAAGAAAAGGAAACATAATTATAAGAAGCCATGAAAGCATTAAAAATTTGAATTATTTCTTTTTTTTAATGTTAAGTATAACAAAATTTGTTATTCATAGTTATTTAGATATAAATTATACTAAACTTTTATTATCAAAATTGTTTATCAGAATAAAGTTGGCTTAGCTATTTCTTTATGTTACTAACAATATATTATAATTAAATTACAAAAAAATCTACAGTCTTTCTAAGCATCTAATTTCCATCTTTTCTGTTCTATAAAACGTTAGATTTACTCTACATTAAGGATTTTAGATTTTTGTATATTTAAACAGCTTCCTCTATTTATGCTTCAACACATTAATTTTTTTGTAAACTAACTTAACTATTATAAGATTCTTTATGCTGATGAAACTCCTATAATTTATTCAAACATACATAAGATGTGCTTTTATTTTTAGTTGAATTTGATCCAATAGGAATCGAATTAAATTATACTTTCAACATAGTTTTAATAGGTGTTGATTTTTTCTCAACAATACTAGAAAATTATTTAGTTTAGCTTCTATTAGTTGTTGGTCTTGAAGTTTTGCGTTCACTTTATGATATCTTATTTGTTGTTACTTCTTTATTTTCTGATTCTATTGTTATTGTTTTGTTGATAGATTAATTAATTTTTTTTTCAGATCCTTGTTTTTATTAAGTAAAGTTGTATTATTATTAAGGAATCTTCTTTAAGCTTTAACTTCTCACAACTCCTTTTAAACCTTCAACCTTTTTTGTATATGAAGAATTTGATATATGTGATTCTTTACTTGATGGTCTTTACTTTTATTCTTTTGAATATTATTATTATTAAGATAAATTTTATTTAGGATTTTTCCTTAAAGCAACATTATTAGTGCTAGAAGATTAATAAGTAAACTATGATTTATTTGCTTATTTATTCATTTCAAAATCTTTTGTTTCTCTTGTTAACATTTGTATTTCCAAATCTATATTACCTATATCTTTCAATAATATTTTCTTTAAATGGGTACCATGATTTTTATCAATAGATGGAGGTTATGCTATTGGAGTAGGCTCTACAATTTATTATATTTATTCCTCTTCTGATTCTGGCAAAGGATTAGTATTCTATTGGTGAAATTCTTCTTTAACATGTTATAATTATTTAGATTCCTTCTTTTGGTTTTTTAATACTGTCTTCTTTTGATTGAATACAATTAATTCCTATTATGGTTTGGATATTTTGGATGCCTTTTTATTTTTTTGACTATTCTCGTATTATTCAAGCAAATTACCCATTATTTATTATTTTCTTAAGTAAGTCACAATCAGTACCTCAACTCAAATTAAGCAGCTGCTTCTTCCTCACTTAACTTACTATACCTGCCTTATTCCTTCATTCAGTTAAATAATTTAATATGAGTATTTATAATGAACTAATTAAATTTAGAAAGCTTTTGTTCTAATAACCAATTATAATTAATTTTATACATTAGTCACACATATATATATATATACATTATACCAAAACTCAAAATATATGTAGAATCTTAAATATAAATAATATTTTACCCAAACATCTCATTTTTTAAGTAGAAAATAAATACTATATAATGAAATTGGAATATGACATTGACAATTTTGAGATTTGTGATTCATATGAAAATAAATTAAATTCAAGCCTGAACAAAGGTTTTAATGGATTATTCTAGTCCTTGTGTTACCTTGGTTAGCTTAACATTTTGTGGTAGTTGCAAACAATAAATTGTTACTGCTACCATGTTTGGATTTGATCTTGGATAAAAAAAGGATTAGACTCCACAGGTCTTACAAAAGTAATGTTTAGCCTAAATTTAAGTTAAATACTTATTTGTTTGGTATTAAAAGTATATAAACTAAGTTCTTCCATACTTGTCAACAATTTGAACTTAGATTGAGGAATTAGAACATGATGGTTTTATTTCATACGACAAATAGAACAAGCACACTAAATTACTTCCATTTCAAGAGGGCCATTGAATTCAAATTATACTTTGCAACAATGACAACCACCTTAAAATAATTGTTCCATTTTCTTAATTTTTTTTATATATAATTAACGTGAAATATATATAAAATGTTGTAGCTTAAAAATTATGTTATTTTTCATAAAACAAATATACTTTATGAATAGATATTCAAATAATAAATTTGAAATATAATTTATATCTAATATTAATAATATATTTAGAATATTTAGAATATTTTCTTTCATATCAAATATATTAATTACATTAAATTTGTAAATTAATGAAACTTAGATGTCATAAAGATTAATAATATAATAAAAATGGAAAATATAGAATAGCTATTGATCAATATATAACTCTAAGCCAAGCCTCTACTTATTTTTTTATGATAAATTCAATCTATAATTGAAATTTTATGAATAGGTATGTAAAAAAGATTCCTCCTTATAATTTTCTCTATTTCTGAAACCACATCAATTTCTGTATGTCTATGTTTTGGTCTTTTTAACTGTAATATAGCCTTCCTTTGTAACAATTAAGGAAAAGCATGTTATTCTGACCAGTCTTCCCTTTTTCTCACTGATTCATTGTTTTACAATCTTTTTGTTTATAATCGAGGGGAAATATTATTTAATTTAAGTCTGGGTAATTCATTTCTCCTTTCAGAGTTGGTTTAATGAATAAGTTGATGAACATCTTTAACATCACTTATATTTTTATTTAATGAGGTATTATGTGAGTTATTACAACGTGATCTTGGTCTAATCTCATCATTGTACCAAGGGCCAAAATCTTAGTCATATTACATTTTTTTTTATACTAATATTATTTTTAATGCGTAAATTCTTTACTCAAATTCCTAAAGCCGTTGAATTATTGAAAGCTAATCCAGCATTGCCTGTTAGAGCACATATTGAATACTGTTCAGGATGAGGATATCGTTCATAAGCTATTTTGGCTGAAGTGTGCTTGAAGCATTTATATCCAAAAAGTGAAATCACTTTGAATTAACCAGATTCAGTAAGAATATTTGACTATTGATTTAGAGAACAGGAAATATTGAAGTGACAATATTTAAATCAGATGGTAAAAAAGAATTGGTCCATTCTAAAAAAAATGGATAAGGAAATATTACACCTGATAATGTTGGTGAAATCATGTAAAGAGTGATAAGATTTATTGAATGAAAGATGATATTAAATATAATAGTTAAATTAAAGAGATTAAATGAATGAAGAATTGGAAAGAAAATATGGATTCCAATTTTGAAAAAGGAATTTTAATCTGTTTAAATGAAACTATTATATTCATCACATATAAATTTAATATATAATTCATAATTATGTTATTGATATTTGATAATATATTGAGTTGGAATCTGGATTATATTTTTTATTGTTTAATCTCCATCATAGATTATATTTAATTGTTTATAATAATCTTATTCATTTTGATATCATCTATTTTCTAATTCTATAGAGATATCACTTTAAAATCCTACTTAAATTCCTTATATATTGATATAAATTCTAAGATTATATTGTATCTATTTCATTTGAATTGAGATTTTTGATCCTATTTAAAGATGTATTTTCTAAAAATTATGTACTTCTATTTAATTCTTTTTTTGAGATACATTAGGCAATAAACAATTATTAGTATCCAAGTGTTTATAAATTATCAATTCTTTAACTGATTATGCAATTTCTTAAGTTGATTAGATACATTAATATTTAAGTAATCGCTACTTGCAAGTAGTTTAAAAATTAGGTAATCTCATCAACATGAATATAATGACTAGATTCCTCCTATTATTATTATTTATTAAATCTTATAGCAGTTATTGTAAAGTAGAGTAGAAAGATCATTTTGAATTCTAAATATAATCAATTATATTCTCTTTTTGTAAATGATAGATCTAGATTAAGTAAGTAAACCTATTACTGTGAAATTTCATTAATGGTTTTAGAATAGAAATGGTTTTTTGTTTCATAAAAAAATGAAAAATCTCCAATAGATCTACTGCATTTTCCCTTTTTATAACAAATTTAAATAAAATTGTATCAACATAAAATCTTTGTATGAGAATCATTTTTGAAACTGATCTGAAACAGAAGATGGTTATAATTTATTATTTTTAACATACATATATTTTTAATATTACAGTCAAACAATCGATTCTATTCATATAAATAATAAAAATGTCATAATGTTTTTATCAAAAAAAAATCATATTGATCCATAACATTTTAATAGATAGATATCAAAATGTATTAGACGAAATAACAAATATAATTGAATTTAATAATAATATTTATTTTCCGCTATTTTTAATTTAAAATGTGTATAGAAGAAGCCTAATTAGACAAGGGATTAGAAAAGTTTGTGAATGTAGCAATGAAATAGTATTTAAATATAAATATAATATAAGCTATTCTTATAGATACGGAACAAAACAGGATGATTGGAAAGCAAAAGCAGAGGCTTAATGGAATGGCTTACCTTTGTATAAAGATAAAATGAAAGTGTTGGAATTTATGCAAAGCAAAATTAAATAATTAGAAGGACCTTCAATAAAAATTACCAAGTTCTTTAAGCAAATACCTCATTAAGATCTATAATAACAAGAAATTCAAAATGTATAGATTTAACAATAATCTGATATCGAAGAGTTAGCAGGAATGTCAACTGTTCAAAAATCCAAGAAATCTAGATATAGTAGATTCTATGAGGAAAATTATTGGAATATGAAATTGGAAAATGAAATACTAACTAATGATGAAATATAATTAATGATAAAGAAATTATGGGAGGAAAATGAAGAAGATCGATAACACAATATGAGTAAATAAAAATTAAGTTTTTGATGGTCTCGTTATGTTTGTTATTTTAATAATAAAATTTTTTAAAGATATTGATTTCTCTATATCAATCATAAATATAACTAAAACATTCATCTTATTGAGTAGAGAAGATCAATTAGAAAATTTTAGTATTTCTACAAAAAATGAACTAATTTGATAGTAAGGAATATCAGTTAGTTTATGTAAATAAATATTAAAAAGTTCTGATTTACATAAATTAATGATGTATCTTTTGATTCATAGTAATTTATAGAATAATATAGTCTTTTGTAATAGTCATATGAAATTGATATTCAGATAACTAAATAAATTGTATTCTTAAGTAAAATACAACTTTTGTAGATAAAACTTAATTGATAAGTTATTGAATAAAAGTATTTTTACTTAATAAAAGAAGAAACAAAAGATGATTATATTTATCAATAAAAATATAAACTCTCTAAACAGAATTATGTATCTTAACTTATCATAAATAAACAAGTGAGAAAATGTAAATTATGATAATTTTTATATGTTATAATCTTGTAACAATGTAACCACTAGTTAACAATATAAAAAAGTGGTTGAAAAGTATTAACATTTCTTGGAGGAGAGAGCCAAACTAAAGTAAAGATCAGAAGATAGATTAAGTATTGCAGTCAAAAGAGTTTATTTGAATTCTCTCTTGCCTTCATTATAATCAGATCATTATTAACAGACAAATAGAATTAGTCAAAGATTATCTACTTTACAAAAAGAATAGTATTCTTAATTTAAACAAGAATATATAGATTAAATAACCAACAATATTTAAAAATCATTAGTCACTCCTAATTCAAATTATGTTAGTTAATTTAAGCATCAGAAATCACAATCCAATTTGGATGCTATCCAATTACAAGGAGTATTTCATGGAATTTATAAATTGGATAAACTTGAACATTAGTCTAGAAATATTTCTATAAAGGACCTAACACAGTAATAAAGAAAATAATCTGAAGAATTCTAAGAAAATCATATTCATTTACCATCTTTATATTAACCACAGAATTAAATAAGTAAGCATATCTCAAAGAAAAATATATCTAAGAAGATTTCATAAGAGGATATTTTAAATACCAATAGATGGTAAAGAGATAGGGGTAATAATGTTGTTAGGATTGATAAGTTAGAAGTTGATTAATTAACAAATGATATTTTTGATTATATCTTATCTTAAGATATAATCAAAATGTTTTTTGAAAATACAAATCTTAAATAATTACAAAATATATTGTAAGAATTACTTAAAGGGGTTTATTATGAAAGTGTAATTAATTTCGAATAGATGATTTCATATTTTAATTCTCTTCAATTCTCCTATCTAGAAATCTTTTATATTAAATATGCCATAGCTTAAGTATTAATTAAAACTAATTATAATTATCTCTTTATTGAAAGAGCACTTAATTAATTTGAAGAATATAGGTATTTAATATAAAAACCTATTCCTTTTATTACTAAACTTTTTGATAATATCTTCTATTCAAGTATAGCCTAAGATTTAATGATGAGATTACTAAGAAGTGTTGCCTATAATAAATTCTTACAAACTCAGAAATTTGAAAGTGAATAATTTATTATGGCAATTAAAAATGGACTTTTCCCCTATTTAGTTGGTGAATATGTGGCATTACCATTACATGCAAGAATTAAAAATGTTAAAGCTGAATTATTTAGATAATAAATACTTAAGCCATTTATTAATGCTACTTTTGTTATATAAGTAAAAAATCTATTAAAAGAATATAATCTTGAAGATTTATACATTAAGGATGTTGAAAGAAGATTAATTTTTCCAAAGATAGGAATTGATGAAAGTGAAAATGTAAATTTTCCTTTGAATTATATATTTTCTTATGTCTAATGTAAGAATACTCTTATACCTTCTTATGATATTAAAGCTTTGATTAAAATTATTAAAATAGACCCAATCATTACAGAATCTGATTCTACCATTTTTGATGACAATATAACATATCTTTCCAAATTTGAATAAATATAGGATGATATATAATTATTTTTATGAAATCTTAATTAATCTCTAAATCTAATTTTATTTCATATATATTTAGTATATATTTTATAAATGAATTTAATTAAACAAATAAATAAATTCAATTATGAAGAAATTTTTATTAATTGGAACACTTCTCCTTTTGCTTTAAATAACATATGTGAATGCAAGTATTAATCAATTTTAAACTAGATTGCATGTAATTGGCTTAAGATTTCAAATGCACATATATGCATTTATAATGCACAGATAATCTAAATGGTGAATGCTCTTGCGAAGATGGTTCTACATGTAGATGGAAAGATGGTATTGGTGATGATAATTGTCCTTGTGGAGGAGCCAAACCTAAAAGAAGAAGAAGAAGAGTACACGATGGTCTGTGAATACATCCTGCATAATAATAATCAATTACATTAGTGTTAAAATATCACGGAATCTCTTAATTTCAATGTTTTCATCTTAAAAATTAAAATTAGATGCATATCTACCTTGTGATTGTATTTTTCTTACTTTCTCAATTTTTCAGATCTTGGTAATAAAAAAGACATCATTAATTTATTTAAACTTATAATTGAACTGGTTATGGATATTTAGAATATAAACATTTTGTCTTCATATTAGAGATAATTGTGATTGAAACCTCAACTATAATGCTAAAAGTAATTTTATAATTTTTTTAAGAGTTTAAGTAATATAATTTTTTATTTTATTTTAGATCCTTTTGAAATTAAACATGATTAGAATGCATATAAAAATTAAATAAAAGGAATCATTTTCATAGGTCAAATAACTATTTTTTAATAAACAACTCTATTTAAATATAAACTTTATAATTAGAACTTAAAAATCCAAAACTTCCATAAATTAACAAATTTTTAACGTTATATTAACTCAATCCTTTTTAAACAAAACATTAACATATGTAACTTATTATTTATATTTTCTATTAAACAATGTATTTAAAACAATAATATATCTAAGTAAATAATCTATTTAATGTTTCTTTTCTATTCAACTTGTCTAATTAAATGATTATATCTTTATTCTTAAAATATTTATTGCTTTTTTAATATAATATAAAAACGAATAAGTAATATTCAAATTATAATACAATTAGGGAACTACAGAGATGTTAAACACCTTTAATAATCTTATTAAATATATAATGAAATTTAGAGATTAAATATTCATATTCTTAGATTATTGAATTAGTTTATGTTCAGGTTAGGCTTTGAACTAAATATAAAATCATAAAATAGGATTAAATAACAATATAATGATGTAAAGAAAGAAGGAACTATTCTTATTTTAAATGTTTTACATTTTCAATATTATTGATATTTAATAAAATGTAAATTCCAACCAACAATGGCAATCCCTATCCTCAATATTATTATCCTTAATAAGGTTATGTGTAATATCCATAAGTTTACCCTTAATAATAATATTAATAATATCCTGGATAACAAATTCCTTAGTAATAATATGTGTAATAACCAAAATTAAAGCCTGTTGCTCCTGCAAAGAAACCTGCTCCGTTTTCTTTTGAACCAGGAAGCAATAAGGAATTAGATGATGCCTTAAATAGTATAGATACAATGTATAATGATATATTTGACACAGTTGATAATTAAAAACTGAGATAAGAATCAGGTACATTTAAAAGATTATATATAGAATAGGAAAAGGAAGAAGAATATTGTATAGGCATTCCAATTGATTAGAAAAATAATGGTCAACAGTATTAGTTAAATTAAGTGCCTAATACCTTTGGAAATATATAATAAGATCCAGAGAAATGGAATTATTACAATGGAAATCGTAATTCATTTTATTGAAATTATGGATATTCATTTTATAGAACATTTACTAAAACATTTATATATCTTATGAGTTTATTATCCAGATGCTAGTGTATAAGCAGATGGAATTTTATAGTTAATGAAATAATAAAAATTAATAATCAATGGCTAATGGTGTAACAACAGAGTGGGAGGACATTCATGTTAAACATGGAAATTATGTGGAAAGAGAGAAAGTGACAACACTTGCAGAAACTTATTAATAAGCTATTTAGAAATTAGATGAAAAGCACGATAGTGATGATGATTTCTTTGATGATGATGAATTCACCAAATAATATAAAGCTTAAAGGTATTTATTATCTATAGAAATAGACTTTAATAAATGATGGAATAGGCTTAGAAGAAGCTTTATGGAGAGGTATATGAGATATCACGAGATGAATATGTTAAATAAGTGACTGAAGCATCTAAAGATCGATTTGTTGTTCTATCTCTTTATTAAGATTATATTATTGAATCTTTGAAACTTAATGAAGTCTTGTAAGAGCTAGCCAAATAATATTAAGAGATTAAATTTGTTAAGATGGTAGCAACTAAATGTATTGAAAACTTTCCAGATGATTAATGTCCATGTTTCATTATATATAAAGACACTAAAGCAGTTTCAAATATTCCATTCATTCATAAACTAAGGAAAATTACACTTGCTTCTATTGAAGACTTGTTAATTAGTCAAGGTTTGCATTTAAATTTAATAATTTAGGTGTTATTCCAAAACCAGTGGAAGAAGATGAATAATTTGAGGAGATTAAGGATAAACTTAAACATCCATACAAAACTAATAATGTTAAAGATGTGGATGATGAAATAAATGATAGAGAATACTCACATTAAGTTCAATTTTAGAAACCTAAATGAATTGCTATAAATTTTATGGAATTTATTTATTAATAATTATTATATATATATATAAATGATTTTAATTATAATAATTATTTATATTAATAAATTACATTCTAAAGTTTGGACGCACCATCTAATTTAAATTCAAGGGTTTTAATAAAATTTTATTAACGTCTTTAATAATGATAGTTATCAAGAACTTTAAATACATTTAAGAGCCATTACTGCAATTGTGAATATTGTTATAATTAAAAAATGTAAAATTCAAAAAAGAATCAAATATCTTGCAATCAATTTGAATTATTCAAAGACAAGAAATTTTAATTCATTCCTTCATTAAAAGTAACTATTATTATTTATTCTCTATTAGTAAGTTAAAATTGAATAAGTTAATGATTAAGAATAAGTACATAATGAATCAAGTGCTGAAGATATCTTTGAATAGATGGGAAATAAAGGATCTAATCAAGATTAACAAAAATAAACATGTAAAGAAAATAATATAAATAAAAATGATGATTGGAAATCTTATTATAATTCAAGATTAAAAATACTTAAATTAGAAAGACCTGAACTTAATCATAATTAAATGACACAATTAATATCAGAAGAATGGAAAATTATCAAAAAATAATTTAAAAAAGTTCCTTCATACTTATATCAAGATGAAGATTTATTATGTAAGAGGAGACTAAAATAAATTAAAGATAATTCAAAATTATGTTAAGATATAATCTTTAAAAAATAAGAATCAGATGATGAACTTGATTTAAATCCCTTTGAATGTGCTAAATTTATTGAAAATTTGAAATTAAAGAAATTTAAATTAGTTATCAATGATTTGACTTATGAACTTCCAGGAATTGCTATTATAGAAGCAGTAGATCATGATTCAGTTTTGATATATTTGAATTAAAACAACAATAATAATAATATTACAAATACAAATACAACATAGGGTACTCCAAATGAAAAGGTTAATGCTAATTTAGAAGATATAGGAAGTGATAGTGAATAGAGCATTTATAAAGGAAATGATGATTTTATTTTGTAAAACAATATTAGATCATTTTTATGATCACAATAACAACTCTATTAAATTATAAACAAAGTATTACTATCTTTTACTATTCAAATATAATAGCAAGAAAAAACAACTAAACTAATGTGGATAATCAATAGTAATCATATTTTTGCATTCATTTTCAATTTATAATTGTTGCAAAACATATCAAAATATTATGAATATTATATACAATTTAAACTAAATTGATTTATATATATAAAATGGATTTGTAATTGGAAGAACAGTAATTCTTTGCTAATTACTCACTATCAAGTATATTTGTTTTTATTTTGATAGTCTCAAGTAGATACACAGAAAGAAATAATCCTTTACATCTTTATCATCCAACTCATTAAATAGGAATTAAACAAATACCTGATATTGAAAATTAAGAAGTACCTTTTGAAGAAGGGAGTATTTAAGAATAAGTCTCATAACATAATCTATCTAATCCAATAACATCATCAGAAAAGAAGAGTTAGATTCAACACCCAAACAATGAAATTAAGGAACCTCAAATTCGAATACAGAAAGAAAGGTAGAGTTAATTCGTTCCTGAAGCTGATGAACAAAAAAACTTTTTGCAACTAATCAGAAGGAAAAAATTGTTGTAAAAATTTATATCAAAAACACGATAAAAAGCATACATTTTCTCATAATTATTAACAGAGTAATTTAAGAAATTATAATTCGAATAATACATTCTAAAGAATAAACAAAATATTTAAAATGTAAACAATAATGAAAAGTTGAAAACAAGTAAGTTAAATTTCATCCCTTTGTTTTAAACTCAACAACCGTTTCTAATACTTTGGGAATTCTTCATATTTATTTAAACTTTATATCTTACTTGGTGGGGACCATTTACTGTAGTATTTGAAAACAATGCTCATATCACAACGATATTTGAATATATTGTTATATATTTTGGAATAATTGATATTTTAATGACGATGAATAAAAGCATAGTTTATTAAGGATAGATTTTAGATGATAGGGGTATAATAATAAAATAGTATTTAAAAAATTAATTTGCACCTGATCTGATTTCAATTTTCACAATATGCTTGATTGATAATAGAAATTATGCTTAAGATTAAGAATTTATTTTTATAATTTTGGCAATCATCTTAATATATATAAATTAAAAAAGAATAATGAATATCTTAGACAAAATACAAGAGTCTTATGATGTATAGTAGGATGCATTGGATTTGATTAAGGTTTTGTTGATTATTGGATACTTTGCACATATTAGTGCCTGTATATGGGCTAGGATATCTATGATTAGTGATAAATTTGGTTATATGTCTTGGATAAAATTTTATGAGGTTGATAATCAATCTTCATGGATTTAATACAATTTTTCATTCTATTGGGCTACAATGACAATGGTAACGGTTGGATATGGGGATATAACTCCATAAAATCAATATGAGATGTTGTGTGCTATTCTTATTATGTTTATAGCTAGTATCATATTTGGTTATTCTTTAAATTCTATTGGAATAATTTTGAAAAATATAAATGATAGATAATAGAAATTTAGGTAATAAATTCTTAAAGATAGTTAGAAAATCTTAATTGTTAATAAATTCTTATATGAACAAAAACTAAGTTAATCTATAATTATAGTGTAAAGTGAGAAACTATTTAAAATATTATATTGAATAAGATAGTGTTTAGAATGATGAAGAAGTAATATAATGTTTAAATATGAGTAGTTAAATTCTTTGATTTCCAAATTATCTCCAGGTTTAAGAGAGGAATTATTATATGATATTTAGAGGAAACCTTTAAAGTCGATGGACTTTTTTATAAAGGATATGTCTCCTGAGTTATAGAAATAAATAACTTATTAATTGTAGGCATAACATTTTGCTCCTTTAGATGTAATTTACAATTAAAACAGTTTTGATAATAATGCTTTATATTTAATTGTTGAAGGGAGTGTTTAGTTGATTGATGAAAGAAATAATGAAGTTGTACATAAGTATGAGAAAGGATAATGTTTTGGTAAATATGAATTTTTTACTGGTTTGAATAGAGAATTATAAGCAAGAAGTGAAACATTCACACATGTGTATAGTTTAAAAAGAGATGATATGATAAAGATTTTAGAAGATTCTATGGATGATAAACAAAAGTTTGCTAATATAAAAGATTAAATAATCATACTAAATAATTTTTAGATTATTGATTTAAATTGCTATTTTTGTAATGAATTTACACACACTTATATGTAATGTCCTTATTTATAGTACAAACCAGATTTAGAGAGATTGATAAAGAAGGAAGGATTCTGTAAATAAAATCGATCACGTTTCTTAAGATAAAAATTGAGAACAGGATCTTCTTTAAACTTATTGATAGTATTCTATTTAGAATGATTTAATTTAGTTAAAGAGGGAATAACATGACAAATTTCTAAAAGATATTGGGATTGAATTCGATTCTTAATCATCTTCATCTAGTGAAGAAGAAAAAGAATAATCATAATAATTATCAAATTAGTAGAGTAATTCTATTGAAAAGAGTTAAATAAAAGAAGATTATTCTTCAGCTAAAAAGGATTATTTATCACCAGTAAATTTAGAGAATAAGTCTATTAATGTAATGGCAGAAAGATTTATGAGATAAAGAAAGAATTAAAGATAGAGTTCACATCATACTCATTAGATGTAATCATAAGCTATAAAGACATTATAAATGGATTAAGAGATTGAGAATACAAATATTTCTAGAAGAAAAAGATCATAATCTATAAAAGATATTACACCTAAAAATAATAGAAGAAGGAATAGTTAAGATTCATAAAGTGGAGGTGGAACAAGTTAAAATAAGTAAGCTATGTCTATGAATAATAATACAACAACTAAATTATTGAATAGTAATAATTTGAATAGTATCAAGTCTATAATTGAATAATAAATGGATTTTGTTAAATTGACAGAAGAAATAGATTAATCTAGATTATAATTTTTAAATTGTGATATGGAGAGAAGTTAGTAATTCAAATATTATTTACCTTAAAATAATTTGAGTCAAATTTTATTGTAATATTAACATTAATAAAAAAACAATAAGTTCAAAGGGAGATGTGAATCTAATAGATATTCCATATTTTTCAATGTGAAAAAATAAACTCAATCAAATAGATCTTAAAAATAAGCAAGAGGAAGCAGAGTTTGTTCTCCAGGGTCTAAGAAATGTATAAATAAAACTTAAAAAAAATCATTTATAATCAATCCTTTATAGTAGTTAGTTAGAATAGCATAGAATGAAACATAATGAAATAGTTATTTCTTTATATTTATTTGTATTCTATCTTCTTATTTCATTATATATTGAATATTTTAATTAAATTATTTACCCGTTTTTTGTGGAAATATATTATTAATTTTATTAAGATGAATAAGTTCATAACCGTAGCTTTGATTGCTTTTGTTAGTGTTCAAGCTTTTGATATTGATTTCGCAATGTTGTTGTAGGTAATAATAGATTACAATAAATTTCAAAGACAGGATCACAATCAAATGATGCTGTACAAGCAGTCTATGATTTATTAAATGATTTAAAGACAAGCAATATTGAAGCATAAGGACTTGCAGATGAAAAAAACATTTCAGATGAAGAAATTGGATAATCTAGAATTGCAGCTTTATCAAAAGTGAATGAATTGAACTAAAAAGCATGGGCAAGTGCAAAAGCAAGAAGAGAATAAATCGGAGTTGAATATAGAGTAATTTACTTTATATAATACTTCAGGAAGCAACTGACTATATAGCTTGGGCAACATAAAGATTAGCTGATATTGATAGAAGAGAAGTTGAATTAGAAGAATTGAGATGTTTTTCTAATGGATTGTTTGTAAGAGCCATTAAATAACATAATGATGCTTTAGGAGTCATCAGAATATTAAAGAATGATTTAAGGTATCATTTTTAATAGAAATACTTAGCGGATACTTAACAGGTGCTCCATCTTCAATGATTGAATTGAAAGTTGAGAATGTAGCTGATAAATTAAAATAATACAGTCAATTATTTAATCAAGATGCAATCAGCAAATTTGCATAATTGGCTTCAGAATAAGCATCAGGAAATGCTGAATTACATGCTTTAGGAGAAAATGAAACCACAAATGGTGGAGAAAGATAACCAGGAGTCAATGTTGGTCAATTAGTTTATAATGCCTTAAGTGATTTGGAAGATTAATTGAATTCATCTTTAGCATCTTTAGAATAAAATGAAATTGCAGGATATTATCAATTAGCTGATTGGTTGGCTGATTCAGAAGCTGAAAAAGTTCATTTATAAGATGAAATCCAAAGAAAGACTCAACTTCAAGACAAATTAGTTGTGGTAATAATATCATATCTAATTTCTTTAGTAAGAATAAGCTGCACTCGCTGTTTAAGCTAAAGCCAATTCAGTCTTAAAAGATTCATAAAATGCTATTAATGCTGCTACAGCCAATTTATAAGAGTTGAGAGACCTCTATGATACTGAATTGAATAGAAGAAATGGTATTAATTTTAAATAATAACAATAGAGGAGAATGCCATTATTGATGAAGTAATCCACATCTTCAAATAATAAGTATTAGAAATGGCTAATTAAACCTCATATGGAAAGAAATGAAATATAAAAATTATCAATTTAAACTGAATATTGTATAAGCTATTAAATAGACATTCACCCTATTCAACTAATCCATTTATTAAACTACCCATTATTCCAGATTCCCTCTCTCTCCTTCCCTTATGGATTATATTAAAATCCCTTTCCATGCTGCATCCCGAAAAACCACTATCCTTTATACATCCATTAATCTGGCCTAATTCACAATCAAACTGCCATTTACCACATAAATACTCCATCTCCATGTTCTAAATCATTTTCATATTGTCCTTCATACTTTCTAGAATCTCCCCATTAATAGATTCCTTATCCATTCCTTTTTATTTATCCATCCACTGTAATAACTTATCCTAAATATTTGTCTCCATTTTTATATTAAATTGTTGCCTCTCCTTATAACTAATCATTCTGAAACTCTCCTTAATACTCATTACCTGTTACTAAATCAATTAGACTTCCTTCTCCACACTTCAAATTATTCTTAAAATCTCCTTTATATTCATACTTTCCTTGTAATATCTCTAACCCTTTTCCATGTTTTAAATCCTCTTCCCAATCTCCTTCATAAGAATAACCACCTGAACAAAACAAACCTTTTCCATTAGCTTTACCATTTTAGGAAAATCCCTCATAATAGTCACCAGATGCCATAATTATTCTCCCAAATCCAAAAGGCAATCCACCTCTCCAATATCCTTCATAATAATCTTGTCCTATGATTGCTCTTCCCCAGCCAAATCTCTAATTATTCTATATCTGACCTTCATAAATAATCCCATCAGGGAATTAACAAGGAGGAACAATTTCAATATTATTCAATAAAGAATCAGCCTATGGAGGTTATAAATGGCCTATTTTATTTAATATTGATTAGATCATTGGGTTTAAAGGAGGGAATAATTCTAAAGTCTTTACACTCATAATTTAAGATTAACTATTTGATTTGTGGAATCTTTGACTTTAATGTCCAGTACTTATAAACTAAGATGAACCCAACGTTCTTTATACTACTTAAGATTATTTTAGTGATTAAGATCCATCTAATGATCCAAATTAATACAAACTGCGCTTCATATCTTCAACTGTATAAAATTCTTATGTAAGATCTGTTAATTTCTAGAATAAACAATTCAAACTTTATATGAAGTCATTTTTGAGAAGATTAAATTATTACTATTGATTTTAGGTATTCTTATATCGAATTCTATTACTCGAAGGTTATAATGTACTAATTACATTATTTAAACAATTAAGAATGTCACATCGTAATTAATTCAAATTTCCATTTCTTCATATTACAGTATTTTATACTTGTTAATAATTTACATCAAAGATTATTCAGATACAGGTAATTCTTTATCTTGGTCTCTAGAAAATATTGTATTGAATAAATAATTGTTATTTTCATTCCTTTTTTACTCATTAGTTTGTATTTCTTGTAATTGCTATTTAAAATTTTGATTTTTTGCTTATTACTCACATAAGTCCCTTGTAATTATTTCTTAAATTTATTTCTTTGCTTTTTCTGAACTCTCATAAAATATCTTAAATAACTATGAAATATCAGAAACAATTTCCTATGCCTCTTTGTCGATTTGAGTATTATATTCTTTCAATTTTTTATCTAATTCTTAAAGTGCACTATTTATATTTGGAATCAAAACAGTTTTTGTCTTCCCATTCTACTAAAAGACAAATTCATTAAGCTAATTCAAATAATTCTTATGCTCATTTTTATGTTATATATTTCCATTTATGCCTAATATTTGAATAAATGCTTTTACATTACTAGCAAAGAAGATTACCATAATCACAATTTACTTTGGTGCACACAAAAGTCACTTAATTACCAGGATGCTTGCGGCATTAAAGTCCAAATTACATTTTATAAAAAATATATATAATTGATAATTAATTCAGAATTATCTAAATAATTCAATTTTATCTCCTTCTTTAAAATCTATACTCCCTTCATTCATAATTACATTAATATTATTTTTTAATATAGGATTTATTTCATCAATAATATTTAATAACTTTTAGTATATTTTAGTACACTTATGTCTTCACAAAAATTAAATAGAAGGATCCTAAGATATCAATATTTACATATGTTTCTGAATCTATCTTCCATATTAATATCCAAATTTATAATGGGGTACTTAATTATTTACTCAACTTAGCATAGAGATATATCCATAAAATCAATCTTAATTAATTAATGACATAGCAAATTATTAAGTACTTCAAAAATATAATGTAATTACTAAATTTAATTATGAATATATAATATAAAATTACATATTTATTTAATTTAAATATATCTTCATATTTTGTGAGTGAAAATAAAGAATTACTTTAACATACACAACATCTTTGGGAAAAGAATCTAGGAATGGGTTACACTTTGGATCTTTGGATTATGAGATTAATTCTAAAATTAAACTACAAAAATTGTTAATATTCTTAAATTATTTGTATTATTTATTTTTGACTGCAAAAAAAAAGACAATGACATAGAGGTTTATTCCAGTTATTATTTTTAAATGTAGTTTAAGATTATTTTATTTTTAATCTTAACTTTATTAAATGTTTAGAGTTCATCCTGTAAAATAAACAAATTTATATATCGAAATTACAATATATATATATATATTTAAACATTCGAAACACTAATTACAAAATTCAGTATAGAGTGCTTAGGAAGGTCTAGAATTTAGGATTTGATAATCTTTTAGCTCCTATTTCTCGGGAATACCTTTTTTATTGTTAAACAATTTCTTCCATTTTTTTGATTTACATTTGCATTTATAACAATTACGGATTAATTTCTGAAAAATTTAATGTCTTTTTTCTTTCGTTTGACTTTTTGATTCTTTAGAAAGACAAGAAATTTCTAGGTAAATTATGTTTAGGAAAATCAGCTGTATTTCGATAAATCAATAATTCTTTTGACAATCTGAATTCACAAAATTATTTAACAGGTGTTACTTTTAAGAGTTATCTTTAAGGTTAATCAATACTTTTGACTCTATTTCTTGTACATCTAATAGGAAATTCACTAGATGTAGTAGTGGCATTTTATTTATTTATCTTTGAATAGGTTGTTTTGGTTGTTATAAATTTGTTCTTTTCTTCTTTACTAGAATACATAGTAGGTTATTGTTAGTTAAACTCTACTAAGATTGCTTTATAATTTTAATTGATATCAGACCAAGGACCAACATCGTCAGTATTAAATTAATTTTAAGTAATATTTTGTTACATTATTTATATTTTATAATCATCTTTACATTATATTCTTTTAGACTTCTATGATATATCAATCAAAAAATAGATTGGTTTGTTAATAAGTATCAAAAAGGAATATCTGAAATAAACAAAATTATAATTTAATAATTGTTTGTCTAAACTGCAGATAAATAATATTTTAAATGATATTTCAAAAGATTAAACATCCAGCATTAAATTCATGTTCATTTGCCTCATTTTCTATAATTGTAAACTCATCTTCATACTTCCTCTGAGGTTCTCCTAAATTATTGTAAAATATTATAACCATAACTTGGTTTAAAGTTGATATCAACTGGTTCTTCTCTAAAAAGTTAATCATCAGATTATTTTGCTATAGATTATTATTATTATTATTATTATGATTAAGTCTAAATTGGAGTAGTTGGTCTATATTCCATTTTAACTGATTCATCACATTCAGAAGGTACCTTATAGTTAGACTTATATAATATCTGCTCAGATGGTTTCTAATTTTTTATCACAATCTCTTATTGTTAAAAAGATTCATTGATTTTTTATTTACTAAGACTTATTTATTCAGAAGGTATGTTACTACTTGATCTGTTGAATTAAGTATCCAAAGTAATTCTATCTTAAAGAAATGGATTGTTTGAAGTTTAACTACATACTTAATTTAAAATTGAAACATAATTGATTGATGAGGTTATGCAATTGATCTCTGTGAAGATTGGACATCCCTTAATCTATCTGATTACTCATATTTGAGTGGCTCAAACTTATATGGTTCAAACTTCTAGTAAACCTTAGGTTTTTCTTATTTTGAAAATTTGTCAAATTCATTCATTTAAAATTTCATGTCTGCTTTAGGAACTTCATATGTTGTTTTACTTTGAAAGTTATGAACACTACCTTATGGTTCTTAAACTTAATTGATAATAATATTTAATACATTTGTTGATATATGCTATCATAATTAGTTCAAGTACCTGTCTAAATAAATGATCCCGTCTGTGGTTTTTAATAATCGATACTTTAGTAGTTAAATTATGATGTCGATTATGCATTCACTTCTAGAGGTTTATGAACTTAGCTAGTTCGGTAAGTGTCCATCTCTGATGTTTGATAATTTGGATACTAATTAACATTTGGAGCTTGATAACTATTTGTAAATACAATTCATATCTAGTATTTGTACTCCTCCATATTAAAAAAGCATTTATTTTTAATCAGCTTATTTTTGTTCTGTGCTTGTATTTCTTATTGATCTAGTTAGTCTCTTTGTTGGTTCTGGTTCAGGACCTGTTTCAAAAATTGCTCTTGCAGTTCCCATTCTTTAGCTTGTTGCTATAGGACTCTAACTTCTTCTATCTAACATTGAATAATAAAAATTTTATTAATAATCTTTAAATTTGTTAATATTATATATATTATTCTAATATTACTCAATATCGTTTCAAGTAATTGGTTAATTAGTATTTCAAATATAAAATTAAAGTACATATCCAAAATTATTATTAATAATTTGTATATTTCATTTTATGATTCTGATGAAAAAATCACATTTATCCAGTACACCCTATTTAAATAAACAAAAACAAATAATCCCATAAATATTTATGAATAATTAAAGTGATAAGAATATTAACTCAAGAAGATCCAGTATCGGACCTAATTTCACAAGAAATCCATCATATTTATAATATAGAAAATAAAATTCAGATTGCTCCATTTATTCAGAATCAAAAGATTAAGGAGAGTCAATCAAACAAATTAAGCAAGAATTTGAAGGGAGATAGTCAAGGGCTTAATCTATTTATAGTTCATTTGCGGTAATATACATTCTAAAGTTAGAAAAAACTCTTCGCAAAAAGTGGGGACAATAAAAAATAATTTAGTGAATCTGAAAATGTAACAAACTTTTTGAAACAAATCAAAAACAAAGCCATTATCAATAGATTTATTTCAAATCTTTTTAGAAACTCATACATCCTACCTTAAAAATTGAAATCATAATTCTAAGATTAGTACATATCTAAATACGCTACTCTTTTAAGATAATAATCAAGTACTCTATAATTTTAATTTCAATTAGATATAGTAGATAATTCTAAATTTATCAAAATATTTCAACCTGGTAGTCAATTGCTAATGTATTGGGATTTTATAGGAATTATTATAAACATGATTTCTTTATGGTTAAGCCCATTTTAAGCAGCTTTTGCATATCAATCTCCACTCATTTTAATTGTTACTATTATTTTGTATTTATTTTTAGAGATATTGGTGAATTTAAATAGATCCACCATTTCATTTGGAGAAATCATTAACACTAGAAGCTAAATTACTAAACACTATTTATAAGGATAAGGAGCATAAGATATAATAAGTCTTGTAATTTGGATAGTCATATTCAATAAATCTCATTAGAGTTTAGAATTCGAAATTCTTTAAATCATATAAATAATAGTCACAACCAAGAAAGTAATAACAAATTTTGATAAATTTCTTGAATCTCTTTATTCCAAAGGATCTTTATCAAATTTAATTGACTTATTTTCTCTTGTCATAAGTATATTCTTTTTTGCTCATATTATGGCATGTGTATGGTATTTTGTTGGAGAGAAAAGTGATATGCTTTTAGATAAATCTTGGTTGAAGAGATATGAAATTGAGAATGAAAGTATAATGATGAAATATAATTATTCAATATATTGGGCTACAACTACTATTGTAACAGTAGGGTATGGAGATATAACACCATAAAATTGGATAGAAATAGTATTCACAATAATAATGATGTTTTTATCTAGTTGTGTTTATGCATATTCACTCAACTCTATTGGAATTATTTTAAAGAATATTTAAGATACAAAGTATTAATATAAAAAAATGCTGTTGAGAATTAATGGTTATATGGATAAAAATAATGTTGAATTGAAATTATAATTGAGAGCTAGAAATTTCATTAAACATCATCTATTTCAAAATGAAAATCAAGAAACATAAGAGGAAATTAATAATATATTGGAAAAATTACCTGAGGATTTAAAAAATCAAATTACAAAATCAATTCAATTAAAAATTCTAAATTAGATTACATTTCTCAAAGATTTATTTTCAACACAAGCAGTGACTGATATTTCTAGATATCTAGAAACTTAATATTTAAGCCCTAATGATATAGTATTCTAATAGAATGAATCTACTGATTCTAGTTTGTATATTATTTTATATATAAAATAGATATTTTGTCCAAACAGGATAGATAACCTTATTCGAAGAGAAATCTAATAAAACCTTAGCAACATTAAATAAAGGTGATAAATTTGGAGAATATTCCTTCTTTACTGGACTATATCCCAAATATTCTGCTAAATGTTTGAGTGATGTAGTTCTTTATAAAATATAGAGAGAGAAATTCTTATAAATCATTCAATATTATTAAAAAGATTTTTAAAGGTTTCATAATATTAAAGATTAAATACTATTAAATTCTGATTATTCAAAATGCATATCAAGTTGTTAGAATTGTAGATTATTTACTCATTAAATCATAGATTGTCCGTTATTTTAATATAAACCAAATTTAGAATAAAGATTAAAAGCTGCAGCTTATAAGGAAAATTCAAATTTAAGAAAATTCCATAAAAGATCACAACATAAATCTAATTGTAGAAAACTACAGAAAAACATAGAATTATCAATCAAAGCTTTTCAAGATGAAAATGAATCTAAGGTTCAAGTTTCTGATTATTAATCTGCCTAATTATATAAAACTACTTTTGAAGATAGAGATAAATATACATCAGAGGAACCAAAATCTAAGATTGTCATAGCTGACTAAGATTATGTTCAACCTTCCCATGTTGTTTCAACTAATTAGGTTTAATAAAGAAGACATTAAACACAATTTAAACCTTCTATTATAACCTAAATGCCAAAATAAAGAATGTCAGTAATGTAATAACAAGAATTGAAATCCCATAACTTATTGTTAAATAACTCATTTAATTCTTCATCATTTAATAAACTTTAATCTGATTTACTATTAGTTTCATTTCATTAAACTAGTATACATCTTGATTAGATGTTAAATTATAAAGATTATATGCCATAAAATAATATTTCAGCAATCATCATTTAAATAGAGAAGAATTCAAAAAGATAATCTAAACGAAGAAAAAGAGAATTAGAGAATTTAAATAAATATACCTTTTTTTACTATGTAAAGACCATGGCAAATAAGATAAGAAGAACGTAGCGTAAATTAGCTTAGTAATGTTGATATTAAATTTTATATATAATAAACTTCATTTTAACTTTAATTGTTTAAATTTGATCTTCAATATATCAGGTGAACTCACCTATCTTAAATTAGTTTGATTCTAATTTTAAATTTCTAAAGAGTTTAATCTAGATTTCGAATTGATTAATTAAGAAGTTTAGTTTGAAGTTTATAAAGTATTAGTAAAGTTTAAAGGTCTTTTTTTGTACAATCTCCATGCTTTTTATGGAGGAACAAAATAATTAGTGGGTTTTTTAGGTTCATCATTAAAGAATAGTATTTTACCTAAATTTTTCACTTTATGTTTCATTCCTAACAATTTAAAAATATTCTCTGCTATTTCATTTTAATTAATGTTATTTTAAAAGAAATTATCGAAAGATTTATATCTCTAAGTATAATTTTCAATGATATTTCCATCTATTTACAATTCATCATTCCAAATATTAAAAGAATCTTCAAAATCTTAGGAAGTTTAAATTGTAGGGGTTTAGTTGTAACCTCTAACTTTGTCTCTAATTCTTTGTTAGTGAAAAGAAACAACATTTTGTGATTCATTATCTGGTGGTTTTTATTCTATAGACTATTAAATTTTTTGATATAATTCTTAATATTTAATAAGATAAATACAACTAATTCTAGGAGACCTTGAAGTTTCAATTAAATAAGCATTTGACTAATTAATATTTGAGTTGTTCTGATTCTTTTTAATCATTTTAGGAATGTTCAAAGTAATAGGTTTTAGATTCTCTTTGTTATTTTTCTTAAACATAGAAATGAAGTATAATAATAGTTAAAAATTACATATATTTTATAATAATAATTCCACTTTATTATCCGGAGTGAATTTTAGTAAATTTTGATTTAATGTATTAAGAATTAATGTAAAAATGATGAAATTAAATACTGTGTATGTGGCATGGTTGTTTTTAATAATAAAAATCATTTGATGATTATGAATTATAAATTTAATATTATTCATTTTCTAATAAATTAACAAATGGGTGATTAAGATTAAAAGTAAGATAAAAAGAAGATAAAAACAACAAGATTGATAATCTTAATCTTATCAGCTCTTTTACTGTTTGGAAACAATTATTCTTTTGACAATCCATAAGCATTACAATCATAAATAATGGAAGAAGTTCACATTTCATTAACAGAGTTCAACTACCTTTATTCTTTTTTCAGTTTCCCAAATATCCTACTCACATTAATTGGAGGATATTTCATTGATAGAATTGGTATTAAATATAATTAGAAGTAGGTAGTCGAAAGAGCATCTTAATATTTGCAACATTGGTTACCGTTTCTTAAACTATTATAGCATTTGGTGGAAAGTACTAAAGCTTTCACTTAATGTTATTTGGAAGAGTATTTTTAGGTGTAGCAAGTGAAAATTTGATTATCTCATAAAATGTAATCATCACAGCTTGGTTTAAAGGTCATTAATTATCAACAGTATTTATATAATTATATATAATAGGCAAGTGGTTGTATAGTGACTTTACCAGAAATAGCTGCTGCATTAAACTCTTACTTTTCGCCAATGATATATGATTATACAGGAAGCATTACATATCCTTTGTTTACAAGTGTATTTGTTTGTATATTTTCACTCTTGTGTGCAATTTTGTTATTGTTCTTTGATAAATCAAGAGAATCAATTTTACAATAAGAAAAATTAGAGAAATCTACTATTTCTAGTAATGATGAATCACATGATAATTTGAATGATAGTTAATAAATTACTTAAAATACTTTACATTCAGAAAGAGCTAGATTATAAGAAATAAGAGAATTTCCAGCATTATATTGGTATCTAACTGCAATTTGTTCATTATGTCTGGGAATTTACATTTCTTTTATGGATGATGTAAGTGATTACTATTAAAAGAAATTCTAATTTAAACCTGTTGAAGCTGGAAAATTCATAACTATCCCTTATATATTTAGTGCTTTACTATGTCCATTTATTGGTTATTACATTGATAAAGTAGGACATCGTAGATTTTTCTTAATGATTACTTCTTTCCTATTTATCATTGCTTAGATATTATTTGGCTCAGTTCATGTTGCCAGTAATGAAAAATGGATAGCTGCTATACCCTTAATTATCTAGGGTTTAGCATTTACATGTTATTCTTGTGTTATGATACCTTGTGTACAATATATTGTAGACCAAAAGTATATGGGAACTGCTTTTGGAATTCTTGGCATGTTTGAATCAATTGCTTTATGCTTTTTTCCTATTATTGCTAGTAAAATTGTTGAATCTGCAGATGATCTCTAAACTGGATATAAAAATATGTCACTTTTCTATTCCATATTAGGTATATATTTACTATAATTCAAGGTCTCTTTTCATTATTTCTATGTATCACATTATACCATTATGAATCATCAAATAAATTAGATTTTATAGATCCTAATAATCCTTTACCAGAAGAAATACGCAAAATGAATGAATATAGCATGATAATTGAAGAAAAGTGTTCAATCTCAGAAGAAAAATGATCGTGGCTTTATTCTCATATTTTATTTGATATTTGAATTGTATATATAAATTATATTAATTATTAATTTCTTCTTAATGTAGAGGAGTACTATTAAGAAACCAATAATTGATATAGAAAATAATTGAATAACTTTAGCTCTATCATTTATTTCATTTTATGGTAGAGAAAGCATTATTCAAACACATTTTGTACAAAATAAAATAATCACATAAAAATCTAATCTCATTTCTTTAAAATTCCATACTTTTTGAATCGAGCCCTTAAAGTTTTATTCTAATGCAAAATGTTATTAGGATAGTTGTATTAATAAAACTATCTAAACTTTTTATATTATTAATCCATCAAATTGTGAAAATAACTTTCAATTATTAAATAGTAAAGTAAACAAGTTAACAATATGAAGACTATCCTTTTGATTAATTAAATGTATATCTTACACTAATGCTTTCTCTACTGAAGTATATTCACTTAATTTTTAATTTATTTCTTTATTAAATTCTAACACAGCTTGCTTTTATAATGAAAATACTAAGCCTTACATCTATTTTTATTAATATCGATACTTACTTCACTAAATTCCATTAATCTTTCTAATGAGGCCTTTTCAAATCTAGTATCACTTGAATTTGTCAAAGATATAGATATCTAATATAAATTGTCATAATAAACAATTATTCCTTTAGTTAATGCTCCATTTACAGAATATTAACATTACTACTTCTCTTACGATGATAAATCTATATTTGATTTAAAATATACTTAAGTTGCCATTTTAGCATTAATCTCCATAAAATAAAGATTGTACAGCCTATAAATCATTATTATAAACTTATTTGCTTATTTACATTGATTAAAATTGATTAATGATTTCAAGATATTAAGTTTAATTAATTTCATATTAATAGTGTTATTAAAAACAATAAGAATCCTTAATTGTAACAACTGCCCAATAAGGAAGTAAATTTTAATTAAAAGCATTACTTTCCATAAATAATGATATTCCTTCAATAATTGATTATAGATAGAAGTTATAATATATTCCCATTAATAAAAGCATTGTCATTATACTGATATAAATAAGTAACACCTTTATGGTTAATCTAATCCAATGTTAGGATTCAGTATATTTTGTAGTCAATGATTTTTTATCTTATTCAATATCTAAATTCTCTCTTTATATAAGATTTTCTATATGTCTTTATTAATCTAAATTATTTTTAATTAATAATACTATTTAAATTGTTTATGTTCATGAATTTAAGTTATTATCTCAAAGATAACTAATACTTATATATTTAAACAAATTGTTATGTATTTATCATTTAAAATGAACTTAATAATAACTTAAATGATATATAATTTTGATACTTTAATTTTTTTGATCATTTGGAAGAGAAACATAATATTTGAAATAATTATAGTTCCATTAAATAATGAGATAAAGAGTAGAAAGGCCTAAAAAACACCTTTAATATATTCTAAGTCAATTTCTAATGCTGAATTAATATTTTCCATAGATTTATTCAATGACACATAAAAGTAAGGTATTATGTAACTTCTATAAAATGAGATTGTTTCATTTAGAGTAATTGAATCAATATTTTATATAGATTATAAAAGGTTATTAATATTTGTTCTAAATGTTCCCATTAAATCAAGAGTAGAGATTTCTTCATTAAAATCAGCATTTTATGTGAAAATTGAAATGAAATCTTAGGTTTCTAGGGTTAATTAATTAAGTTATAAAATAGAATTTTTGACAAGTTGATTAATTTAGATCAGATTAGCTATATAAATATCTTTTAAAGATAGATCTAAATCAATAATTGAATTATAAGTTTGAGTTACTATTTAAACATATGATGTAACTAATTCTATCTTATTAAATGAATTCTATATAATAGAACTTATATAAAGTTAAGGTCCAAAAACATACTCAGTTATTATTAAAATAAGTAAACTGCTTAATAAAAAACGATTCAATAATTTAATATAAGTGAGTTCTTCTAATATTTTTGGAATCTTATTTAAATCATCCTTAATAAACTCATTTTTAATAAACTAATTTTATTTTGTGAATCCTTCATCTGAAATACCTTTTTGATTTGAAAAATCAATTTACAATTCATTTTCAGTAATCAATGTCTTTGTAATATTATCCCTAATTGAGTCATAATCATTTTCTTAAGGCAAAGTCTAAAAATTAATAGATTGATTTTAAAAGAAGTTCTAAAAATATATATCTGAATTCCTTCTTAAAATAAATTAAGTAGATTATGATGATGTAGTTCTCCTTCTCTCAGATTAACTAGAACTCTAAAGAACAATAATATTATATATATATATTACAGTGTATTTCTTTGTTTCTTGCTCATAAAATTCAAATCTATTTACTTTTATATAAATGGTCTTGTCAAAGGATGATTTGGTAGTGAAATGTATGGAACCTTCAATTTTTAACACTTTATTCAGGTTATTTGTATTGGAACAGTATTCTTCAAAAAGCTTTTCTTTATAAAATGATATTGTACTTATTTAATTGTAATATTTCTTTTAAGATAATAATCTATATTTTAATATTCTTCTCAATAATTCAAATTTATTAAATCTTAGTAAACCATATTGATTCCTGATTAATATCTTACGTAATCTCTATATTCTCATAGATTTTGTTATTTAATCACTCTAATTTATAGATCTCTTAAATTCTAAATAATCTTCATGGAGTTATTTTTCATCCAATGGTATTCTTATATGTAAAGTAATATTATTTTCATCTATTATTTTATGAAATTTCATTTTATTCTTATTTACTTCATATCCATTATTTATATTTTCATCAACAATTGCTTGATCTAACAAATACTTAAAATTATCACCCCGTCTATTAAGATATCTTCTTGTTTGATTGGATTCAGTGTTTACATTTTATTAACTTTAAATATATTAAGTTAATTCTTAAATATACTATGTTTATGTTTATGATATTCTTAATTAAAAGAAATCTTAATCATAGTCCTTCATTAATACTTGATAATTAGAGTATTTTAACAATTTAGGACATTATATTAATAAACAACTCTACTTTGAGAATAATTATTCTAATTATATTGTTGTAGAATCAATTTCCCAGTTTTCATTCAATAATATAAAATTAGTAGGAGTCATTTTTATTATTGGTCTGATCATACATACATACTCTATAGACATCTTTTAGTTTAGAATGCATTTTAGATATTTATTAGCCTAAACTATATTGGATGTCTCATTAACATAAAATATCTTTAACTTTTTGAAAAGACTCCCTCTCTTGCCATTCTAGATAAATTGTCTCATAGCTGTTTGATGATTCCTTTACATAGAATGAGGAATCAATTCAAATATAGAATTTAATTATTATTATCCATAAAGATTTTGACAATTCTAACTAAATTTTAGGATTTCCCCCTTTGTATTACAATGAAGTATTCCAGATAATAAATTGAATATTTTTTATTGATCATAAAAATGATCACTCTCACTATTTGAGTCTGATTCTTCCTCTATAAATTCATCAGTTTCTCCTGTTATTATCAATTATTTAATTTTCTTCTTTAATATATTCTACCTAAACCAATTATAAAGAATGACAAATTCTTTTTTTCTATGTAAAAAAGATTTTAATTCAACTTTATCATTCTATATTATTTATCTTCTAGTTATATCTTTCCAATTTGTTTTTATATCTTAAATCTTATTTAAAATTTAATCAAAATCTTTTATCAATAATTATTCATTAATATCATGATACTTAATTATTGATTTAAACATTTTTATTTACATATCCATAATATAAATTATTGATTTCTAAATCCTTCTTATACATTCTTCTATTGCTACTACAACTTCAAAATCAAATTTTTATTTATAACTCTAAGTACATAATATGTCTATTTTCTTTTTAATCTTGAATGACAAATTACAAAATGATAATTTATCAGTAAAAGACTTTAAGAAAGTATTTATTTTATTTAATTCTATTAATGATTAAGCATATAAGTCTATTTTATAAAATAAATATGAGGAGTATTATAATCGAATGTAATAATTACTTTAATGCTCAGTTATGTATTCTTCATACCAAGATTTTATAACAAATTTAGAGAAGATATTGATATGTTTAATAATAGATGAGGATAGGTTTCTAATATCATTCTACTTTTTTGGATCATAAATCATTTTCATTGTACAATAACATTTCTTAAGATTTTATTTAATTAAATTATTCTTGCAATTTGAATTTTGATGTGATTTAATAATTCCCAAGACTAGAATAATATTTGATTATTTATCTCTTTTTGAAATCATGTATTAAAATGATTAAATTTTAGTCAGTAATGTTTATTCATTGTTTATTTTTTAAAATAAATTGGATTTCATTATCACTTCTGACATTTTTAATTATGTAAAAAATAACATTATTAAGATCCATAGAAAATGATATAAACCATATCCTTTTGAGTTACTTTATTCAGAAATTGTCTCTAACATAAATGAGATATATAAGGAAATATTGATATTAATAATCAGAATAAACCAGTATTAAATAAATATTTAATTGAATGTTGGCCATTTTGTTATTGTTATTTTCCACATTATTAAATGAAATACGCTTTACAAAATTATCAAGCCCAGCTATAATCATTAACAATTACAAATTACATATTCTATAGAGGTGTTTGATTCATATAAACAAGCAAAGAACGTTTACAGTGATTAATTTATAATTACATATATTTATCCATTCTTAAAGTATAATGAGGAATAATCATTTTTTTAGAATTTGTCATTTTTTATGAATGCAATTATCATAAATTAAATAAAGATTGTTACAATCAATATTATTGTAGATTAAATAATAATTGCAAAATCATCAAATGAAGAGAAATTGCATATATATTTAAAATTAGATTCATCAAAATATTTGCAGGAGATAATTAAAGTGTGAATCTAAATTGTTGGATAAAAAAATATCCATTCTTATATTGTAAGTAGTCTGATAAACAACTAGGAAATTTAATTATTTTATTACCTTTTCTAATGTGTTTTCTTCTAACCTATGTCTAGGGTGCTGATTATGGTGAAAATAAAGCACAAAATATAAAAATAATATGAGAATAGGAATTATGGATGTTATAATAAATATTCCTAAATTGAGGATTTAATTGGATTTTGTCAATTGTATTATGTCTAGATATTTGAATATATCGTGATTCCATTAACTGCTTGGAATGTTACGAGTATGTCTAATGAATTTATCTGTTTTACATTCCAATGTGAATGAATTGAATAATACTGCAATTGAGAATTAATGATAGTACTGTAGATGTTGGTGTTTTGATAAACTGGTGCTAAAACTTATTAAACAAAATAAAGTGAGGGTTCATAATTAATTATAATTTTATATTCAAATTATTATAATATTTGAATCATCATCATTCTCACATTTTATTTTTTAAAGTCTAATTAATATAATTATATATGGATTTCGATAATTTTTTGATAACAATTCATTATTTGCTAAATATAAAGAAAGCCTCATACACTAAAGCTTTTTCTTTTATATGCATAGGGTCATTACTATTTTATTTCAATTTGCTGTTTAAGTAATTTAGAAGTTCAAATTTATAGGGTTGAAGCAGCTTTTGAGACTTTTGAAGATTTACATACAGATGTAATAGAAAGATTGTTAACTCCATTCAATTTTTTGAGTATTGAAGCACTGATTACACAATCATTATAGAGTTACATCATTCTACTTATATTAAGCATATCTATACCAATTTTGATCATTATTTTATTTATAATATTGTGGTTCTAGATTAAAACCAAAGGTGATTGCACAACATTCCTAATGAAATTAGCATAAGTAAATTTACAAAACTAAATAGATATTTGTACATATTCAAGAAGCTTATTAATGGATTTTAATTTTTCCTATAGTTTATATATAGTCTACATATTTGTTCAATTTTGAAAACATTGATTAAAAATTACAGATATCTGTTAAGCTTAATTCTTATTTTATAATAATTTTAGAAATATCTTCAGTTTTAGGATTTATACTGAATTTCATCATTATTGCATTTCAACAAACATTACTCTACAATTACAAACTTAAAATCGATTTCTTAAGTTTTAATAAGAATGACTCTTTAACGTACTTTAGATTATAACATTTAATAATGGGAATAGTTCATAATATCAAATTCCAATTTGTCAATAATACTGTATGAATATCATTATTAAATATAGGTTATCTTCTTTGTTGTGTAAATTCTTTTTAGTCTTATGACTTTATAATAGCTATATTCTGGTGATATATTTCTCATTTTATTTTAAGCAAAGATTTAAAGACTCTATGTATTAACATCACTTTTATATGTAAGTATTACAATATCTATGATATATACTTACTTAGCACATTTTATGAATTTAAGTAATCAAGAATACACAGTAATTATTACATTGATTGTACAAACCTTTTTCTTTTTGACATACAAAAAGGTTGTCTTGACCAAATTGTCAAATCTTATAATAAAGAATTGCCAAAATACAAGAGATATAGTGAGAAAAATCTTCTTTTTATAAGAATTAATAAATGATATGAATGAAATAAAAGAACTCTTCTATTTTGGAGTAATAGTTCATCATTTGAATACATCTCATAATCATAGTGATTGGAAAAACATAGGAATGAGATGTTATTGTTAATAGAAAGTAATATATAATGCCAAAAAAGATAACGATGTTACTAAATCATTACATTCTGTTAAGAAACATAAGAAACTTTATACTAAATTGGAAATTAAGAGTTTATATGAGTAATATTTGACTTCTAAACCTAACGATATTGAAATACACATTTTATATATTAGATTTCTAGTATTCAATATGAATCTGAAATCTTTAGCTATTTCTTCAATTAGTAATTTACTTAAGAATTAATACAAAATAAATTATTTATAAAAGTTTAGATTACGATTATTAATTTATTAAATCAAAATTATAATTTAGGATTAGAATACATCATCATATAATAGTTAACTAGATTTTGAAAGAACATTAGAAATGGAGAGTACTATTCAATAGATTAAAGTTTATATTTAAGATATTTTAAATTTAAAGATTTAATTCTGGAAACATCTTTAAAGAAATTAAATCAATTAAGATATATTAATTCAATATGATGACTTAATTAATTCTAATATATCTTAATGTAATACTTAATGGGACTTAATTCTAAATAGTGAAACAAGAATTAGAGATAAATTTATTAAAATATCATACTTAGATAGAAGAATAAAATGGTAATTATATTATTCTTGGTATTGTATTCATATTTTAAATTAAAAACTCAAATCAAATCAATTTTTTGAGAACAATTCATATGAAGAATTCGTTTATGAAGATTCAGAATCAGATGAAGATAAGTATGTATTTAATAAGTACTCTAAAGATAAATCCTTCAATAAAACTTCCATAATCTTACATACTGATCTTAATGGTAATATATTAAAATAAAGTTAATCCTGTTAAGAATTGACAGGTTATTACACATTAAATAATGTATATTAACTTATTCCTTAAAATATGATTAGAAATCATTAAATTTAATTATTGATGTTCAAGTCATCAAGCAAAAGTAATACATTATACAAAAGAAAAAAAGTTTATCTTTAACATTAGTAAAATTATATAATACCTGCCAATAAATATTTAAAACTTGAATGCAATAAGTTTAATTAATTAGAATTTATTTGTATGTTAAGACCTTTAATAAGATTATAATAATAAAATTATGTTATTTTAAATGAAGATTGGGAAATTGATTCAATGACTTTATAATTGATGCCATTATTGTTGCCAAAGATTTGTGTTTTTATTATTTGTCCATAGTTATTAAATTTTACAAAGTATCAAAGGTATATTACATCAGAGGATTTATCTATTTTTAATTTGACCTTTAAAAATGTACCATAATAATAAGATGAAGAATCATTAAAATAGAGAGAGAGAGAAAAAATAAAAGAAGAATTAGAAGATATTTGTGTATTGAATAGTCATAATTATTTTGAATTTAAAGATTACTTTAATAAAACAGCGGATCAATCTTAATTTACTTCTAATTTATAAATTATTGATGATGAATTAATTAGAATTGAGCATTCAAATTTTTAGAAAATTGTTAATGTAGAACATACATAAATATTATTAAGAATTCCTAAGAACATAGAGGATTTGGTAGAAGAATATCACAAATAAAAATTAGAAATGTCGTCAGATTTTTAATTGAAAAAATCAATGATGTATCTAAATTTATAAAGACATTTAATAGTAAAAGATAAGTTTGGTTAATTAAAAATTAACTAATCTGAATTATTAAAGAGAATTTACAGTTTATAAGAAGAATATCATCATTCTCAATACTAAATACTAAGTAAAACTTAAGTTATTACTTAGGAAATCTGTATATAAAATATTGCTATCGTAAAAGGAATCTAAATAAAATAATTAAAGTGGATGGATCAATTAAATTTAGTAGAAGAAACTTGATGGATAAAAATGTTATTATAAAATTTAATAGATTTGAAATCTATGAAGACAATTTTAGATCAAATATATATGTAAAATTAATCATTTTTATATAATTTAGAATTCCTTAGCCTTAAAATAAAGAACATCACTAAAATAAGTATAAAATAATGTCAATTCAATGAATTAAATATAATTGTAATTGAATTAATCATACAGTTAGTATGTAGATGAATCATTTAGAATTAATTAAAGTAAATCATTAATAACCTATGAATAAATAACTGGAGATTTTTATAATTAGAATTAATAAATAAATTTAAGTCTTAATGTTGAAGAGAATATATTCTTAAAAGATGATCAAAATAAATGTTCTGTAAATAGTTTTAATGAGTTTGTTTAATTTAAATTGTATAGCAGACTTCTTTTATTACAGATTCTATTATCTTATATAATGATTTGTATATTTGCAGATTCAGAAAGTTCCAAGATAATATTAGATTAAAATATTTCCCAATTAAACCTATTTTTTACTATATAGTTATCAATTTTAAAAGTTTATAATGCATTTATAGATGTGTCATTATTTCATAATAATTAGACATAAAGTATAGAACTTGAAATTGCTAATGTAAATAATACTATATTTTATGATCATTATAAATTGTTGGTAAAATAACAATTGAATTTAATAAAAAATACTTATTAATCTTAAAGTTATATTGATTGCTTTTATAATATAGATATTCATTAAAATAATAACTAATCAATTATAGATATCTATAATTCATATATTGTTAATTTAATCTTATTCTAATAAGAATAATTTACAGAATCTAATTCAAATTTAAAATTATTAAATTAATTTAGAGAGATTGTGTATCCATATTTAATTGAATCTTTAGCCTAAATAATTTTTGAAATTACTAAAAATTTAGATTTTCTTTAAGCTCAATAATTCTTTTTCAGAATAATAATAATTACTTATCATACTGTATTTAGTCTTATAATTGTAATTATAAATATTTTAATTGTGTTTAAATTGATAAATAAGTAAAATGTAAATATAATCTAATTAATTTAGTTTGTTTAATAACAGATTTTTGAAATTGAAAAAGAATCTGTCTCTAAAGTTAATTAGTATTATAGTGGCTTAAGATATTAATTTATTCATTGTTTTGAAACTAAAAATATGCCTTTAAGTAAAAATTTTAAATCTATCTATCAGAACCTTTATCTAATTCAATTAATCATTAGATATTTCATTAATCAGATACTGAAACAAGTAAGACTAATAACAAATCAACAAAACATTAAAAATTATTATTGAACTCCAAAATCTAATAAAGATTGAAAGTATTAATAACAATTTTTATATAGTACATTCTCACTGGTTAATATTTAATGCTATAACCAATCTTGGTTTTATAGTTAATAATCATTAATGCTGTAGCAATTATAGAATTGTCTGAGGTAAAGGTCAGATTTGATAGTTAAAATTTCTTCTTAAATTCTCAAATGTTTTAATCAATGACTTTAATTAAGGAGATTTACATTGCTGATAATAATATTCTTTAAGAAAATTTTATTAATACACAATATTATTAGAATCGGTTATCTTATATCTATGATTAATTAGAGGAAAAAGACATTGAGTTTACTTAATATGTTGAAGAAAATACTATATTGAAAGGAAACATTTGTTAGAATGAGATATTTATATCATAGGAATAATTATGTTCAGATTATTTAAATGGTGCTTTAAGACATGGAATAAACTTTTATTTTAAATTAGTATCTTAAATGATTTTGGTTACCTTAAATTCAAAGGAAAGTAGATATGATAAACTAAATCTTGAAGATATTAATTATTATTAATTGGTATAAAATGATAGTTAATAGTATGACAGTTGCAAAATGAAATTTTTGATTCCTCTACTATGGCAGTGAATTCTTGGAACTTAACCATTATTGAAGAATACTTTCAATTTTTGGACTTAGAAATTATTATCATGTAATAATCATTTTATATTTATTAAAGGATTTGCTTTTTCTCAATAATAAGCTTTTATCATTTTTTATTTTTTGAGTTTCAATATTTTCAGAAATTGAAAATACAATTCTCTAAAATAAATTAATTTTATAATCGTTACATACCCAATGAAACTTTATTAAAATAAAAAATTATGCGTTCTTAATTCTTAAGAAGAGGAATAATCAAAAAATGAAGTATATATACTTTTATTTGTGTTTTAATTATAAATTATTTAAACAACAAAGAAATAATTTGTAAAAGTACACCTTGAATGTATAGAAATATTTTTTGGTTCAGAAATTACTAATCTATTTATATTCATTATCCTCTATTAAGAAATCTTTTCAAGAACCATTTTTATGATAATTATAAACATATGAAAGGTCATTATTAATATAAAGTCTTAAAAATAATGATGATTCTAGAATGCTTCAACCCATAATTATATTCCATAGTTGAGAATTCTCCTTAAATACTCTATACTTCTCAACCCTAAAAAGTAGACCTATTTCTTCATTTAATGCTATTATTGATAAATATCCTGTAGTCTCATTTTTCCACACAATAATATTTTTCTTTAATTATCTAAATTGTTATCTACTAGATATACTCTATCCAGTACCTATATATATTTTGAATATGTATTGAATGTAATTTCCACATACTGGAAAGGTAGAATGATTACCGAAAGGATCAATAACAAATGTAATTTGAATAACTAATTATTCTACTATAAAGTCTTGACATAATATTTTCTTATTTATACAATTAAACTTATAGATTTATATGTTTATATAATTTGATTAGTAATATTCATATTCAAGATAATCTTTAAATTAAGATTATTACTCTTACTATAGTTATTTGATTTAAATAGATATGTAATGAATTTCATAATTCTTTCATTTTATTTTCAATTAACTCTTATTAATTCAATTAGCTTTAATTTATTGTTTCAATATCTGTTTATTATTCTAATTACTATGGACTTTATTGATTTTAAGGCAAATCTTTTTTACAATTGTTTTCAAATTATATTTTGGCCTACAAACTAAACTATTCTTTAATTCCTAATTTTGGTTCAACATATGAGAATATAGGCTTCTTAATCTAACCAATCTATTTAGGTATTGTTTCATTTAATTATTAAAGTAATTCATTGTAGGTAGCTCTTTATTTTTCATCATGTTCCAACATTCTTGTTAGGATATACTTAATTCTTTGATTTTAGACAGTTCTCAATAACTCTTTAGTTATTTATTAACCTTGTTCACCCTGAATCAATTATGTAAATTTACAGAATTTAATTTTTAAATCTCTGAATTCAACAATAGAGTTGTCTATAACAATGTTACACCCAATGAATAAACATCAGATTTTTCTACATTGTGAGTAATTTTATTAATTTTTGAAATTTAGAATTGTCCTTCTTCAAAAGCCTTCCATAATATTGGAGACAAATAAGCAGGTGTACCAACTAATGTACCATTTATTGTAGGCAATTTCTCTTTCATTAGTTTTCTAGAAACTCCAAAATCTGTAATAATTATTTGTTATTCTTTATTTAGAAGAATATTTTCTGGTTTTATATCTCTATTTTTGATTAATCAAATACCTATGATAAATATTTGAATGCAATTTAATATCATTTAATGTTTGTATACATTACAAGAATATTTGATGTAATTAATCATCAGAAAAATATTAAGTAGCTTATCTTCTCTCTTCAATCTCTTTCATTAAACTTTTATCTGCTAGTTCCATTACTAAAACTAATGTGTAAGCTTTTGTGATCTAATTGGCCCATGCATAAGTCTACTCATTCAAATAAATATTACTTTATAAAGCTTAATTAGATTTGGATGTTAATTTGGCAAACTTTTTAATATGAGAAATTCTTTCTAAATTGTTGTAAATGACTTTTCTGTCTTAGCATTCATCATTTTTACTGCATAATACTACCCATTATAACCATCTTATCCTTCTTAAATCTTTTCTAAATCAGGATTGATGCATCTTTTTGTTTTCATTTTATAAACTTCACCATATGTTCCTTTACCTAATAAATCATTTTGTTTTTCAAAGTCTTCTAAAAACTCTTAAATATTAGGATAACTCATATTATATTATTAATATATAAATTATATTATTATTAAAATATTAAGCATTGAAATTATTACTATTTAAATAAGAAGTATAATAGGATAACTTTAAAAAATCATTTTAAATAGTCTTATTAATTGAATATTTATAAACATATATATAGATTGATTATTATAAAATACCATTTGTAATAATTTTAGAATCTCTATAATCATGGTTAGTAAATAAAAAGACAATCTAATATAAATGTATAATGTATATTAAAAAATCAATAAACTTTATTTGTTAATTTTTATAATTTATGATAAACTACTTATGTATTTATTTATCTGTAATTAGAACAAAGTGACTATTCTTCATTCCCTTTTACTGAGAGAAGAGTAAGCCATCTAGTTTTAAATTAAAGTAACTTGGAATCAACATAAAAAACAATAATCAGAGATCATTTTACAAAAACAATCAAAAAGAATTCACTATTGCATTCTATAAGACTATTGAAAGAACGTGAATTTGATGAAGCTTCACCATTGGTTACAGAGAAGCAATTATAAACAAAGAAATTAATAAATTTAAAACCTTTAAAAAAGGCATTAGAAAAAATAACTCTAATGAGATAAGAACAATTAAGTAGAAGAAAATCAGCATATGGTGGGTAATTTGGTGAAATGACAACAAAATAATTCCAAAATCTTCCAACAATAATCGAATAGCATAAATAAATTGATGGATAAAGATTTGCATTATCAAGTTTTGCTGATATTTTAGAGAGAAAAAAAAGAAAAAGGACAACTAAAAAGTAAAGTATTTTAAGATAATTATCAAAATAAGAATCTTTAGTTGGTATAAATAATCTTTATTATCATAGAATATGATAATTTAGAAAGACCACCATCTTGTAAGACTCCTCCAAAATAAATTATTATTAAATAATAACGTAAATCTAAATTAGAGTTAACAAAAGAGAAATAATTCCAATAATTAGATAAAAAGATGATAAGTTTTTTATCTGGAAAACCAGAAGAAGTTAAAGAGTTTGTACAAAGAAAAAAAGCATATACTATAAATTATTAAATAACAACACCTTAATCTTCTTCAATTATAGGAAATTATCGAAACTCAACACTTTTTCCAAGCCTACCTATAAATAAAATATATAGATGCTAAACTAATTATTATGAGTCAAAATATGCACCTTAACTTAGTAATCGTTAGATTTAGAATAGAGTTAGGCCATATATCACATATAATAGGAGCTTAATAAAATTCATTAAGTCAGAGGTAAAAAATATTTCATAAACAATGCAGAAGTCAACTTATAATTTATGATTATATTTTTGATGTTAATTAATTTTCCTTTATTGAATTTGCATAGTTAATAATATATACACTTATTTTAAACAGTAGATTATTATATAATTTTTATAATAATAATTGATTTCATACTCCGTAATAATACAAAAAATATTTAATTAATTAAATGAAAGCATTCGTCATTTCAAAGTATGGTACTAAGCCACTTTGGTAATAAGTTCTTAAACCATCCTTATTGTCACACTAAGTTATGATTAAAGTGAGATATGCTCCTGTAAACCCAGCAGATATTTACTATTCTTTAGGCATCTATGGAATCAAGAAGGAACTTCCAACTTAATTGGGAATGGAAGGAGTTGGTGAAGTAGTTGAAGGAAAGCATAAGGGCAAATTGGTAGCATTTTTACCTGCTAGATAAGTTGGAAGTTGGGCAGAATATGTTGCAGCAAATGAAAATGAAATCTATGAGGTGGAAAATGAGATATAAGGTAGTATGTCCATAATTAATCCTTTTACTGTTCTTGGATTCTAAGAAAGAGCCAAATAATTTAAGAGTATCTTATTTTCTTCTGCTCGATCATCCACTGCAATTTAGGGAATAAAACTTTTTAAAGAATTAGGAAAGGATGTTTGGGCAATTGCAAAGGAGAATAAAGACTATGTTAATACATTGATTGATGATGAGAACCTCTTATAAAACATTCAGAAGAATATCAAAGAATAAGCAATCTTTTTTGATTCAACATCTGGAGATAAGGCTGGAACTATTTTAACTTAATTGCCAGCAAAAAGTGTTCTTGTGAATTATGGATCATCAAGTGCTACATATATAGGAAAAGTCAATCCTAATTAATTGATATTTAATGGAAAATCTATTGAAGGTTTTTGGATGCATAACTACTATAATTCATTAACTAGATAATAAAGAGAGGTTGCCTTTAAATATATCAATTCAAAATTAAACACTATTTTTAAATCTGATATATATTAGGTTGTTAAGCCTTAAGATATTTCAGGTGAAGAATTGTTTAAAATATAGTCTTAGACTCGTGGATAAGGAAAGATTGTTTTAGAATTTAAATGATACATCATATATAAAAATATTATAATTATTATTTTCTACATTGATCTAATCCAACATTGGATTTAATAAGAAATTATATTAATTTATTTATAATAATTAAAAT
>JPFL01000025.1:0-65681 GCA_000733385.1 Paramecium biaurelia | reverse complement strand
ATATCACATATAAAATCAACCTAATATTATAGCATGTTATGTGTTATGTTCTTCAAATTATTATTCAGATTCAAAATATCTTAAATTAATAAATAAATTCTACTTAAAACATGTATCAAGATCACAAGAATAAAATTTCTCTGTATCATCTAATCTTTTAACTGAGCATACAATATCATTACAGAATTTACAAAATGTTTAACCATCAATATAATAGCATTCATAACACATGAAATGTCTGCAAGGATTTATAACAACTCTTACACTTGCAGGAAAATCACAAATTGGACAAAATTTTGCTTTTTTTTATATTGATTTTGGATTCAGAAATGTTGCTGCAGTTCTTGGATCATATCTAACTTGATTTTCTGGAGGTGGATAATTTGGGTATTAAGGTATTTGTTGTTATTAGTTTTATTGAATTTGTGGTTATTGTGGCTATATTGCATTCATTTGATACAAATTAAGAAAATATATATTAATTAATTTTATTTCAAAGTAAAGTATATTAATGACATTCTAATCAATCAGACTTCTTTTCGACTGTCATTTTTCTCTTACCATGTTGATTTTAATGAATTCTAAGTTCTTTGATCTTTTTATCAAAAATACTTAATTAACGCATCTACCTTTCTTTTTCTTCCTCTTCTTCTTATCTTATCAAATATGAATGTATTATTTTTGGTTGAAACTCTTTAGATTACTCTGTTTTCTTCTAGAAACTCATTTTTTCTAAACTTACTTGAATACTCTTATTCTCAGTCCTTAATTTACTTTATTCTGATACATTATAATTGTAATTCTTTTTAAAACTGTTTATAAATGATCTATTACTGTCTTAATTGCTTTTATCTACTTTAGATTCATCTTAACTCCTGGAAGAAAGCTATTTTTCTAAATTCAATGATTTGTAAATCTTTTAATATTATTATCTTATTGCTGGAAATGATAAAGGTTTTTTATCAGAATGAACCCCTTCAATTAGAATTTAGTTCTTATTAAGTAGATGTTAGAATGATTCAAAAATTCCTTGTTTTTTTTTGAATCCTTTCCTTTAATATTCATCCATATATCGAGGATGATAGATTTCTTTTTATTTAATAATATATTCTGGTCTGTCCACCTAGTCTGTCAATTAAACTAAGGGATTATAAATTGAGACAGGAGGCAATTTCTTAGTTACATAATATTGAGGTTTATCATGATGAATAAGTACATCTTAGTGAAGAGGACTGTTAAATTATTTATTATTAGGGAGATGACTATTGCTTTCAAAACGCATAAAATCCTAGCCTCTTTTATATCTAGGAGGATCTCTATTTTCAAGAAATTTTAGCATTAATAAATAAATTATTAAATAGCAGTTCTGTATTATAGAGAAATAATATAATTTTTAATTTTTTAAGAGAATATACATCAAATGTTGTTTTTTATTAAATAATATTTTATTATGAAATTATTTCTTATTAATAAGTTTATTAAGGGTGAGATTATTTTGTATAATAGATTATTACTACAAAGAGAAATTGAAAGAATTAACTTAAGTGTTTTAGAGACATTTTAATATCAAAATTAATGGAATTGAGTAATAATTATAAATAAATCAATAAAGTTTAGTTTTTTTCATTTTTTTAGGTTAAAGTTCAGTAGATTCTTGCTATTCTATTGTCTGTACGACTTTTTTTTCTTTGATTTCTTTAGCTTATGACATGATTTTTTTGATATATTGATTTTTTGTAAATTATGTTTTATGTGTTTTCGATTTAATATGCTAATTTTCAAGTGAAATAATACTTCTAAATAATCTTCATAATGTAGTTTGCATACATTACAATATTTTGACTAACTTTTTGGTTTTGGGAAGTGCTGAAAATATTATAGATATAATTACAAGAACTTTATTTTTTTATGTCAACTCTTAATACTTTTTTTAATATTGGTTTTGATATTAATCATTATGTTAAAGATGTAGTGGCTATTTTAATATAGTTAATACTTAATCAATAAGTGGTATAAATCCTGGTTATGCTGGATCTCTGTCATTATTGAATATAGGGATAGTCTCCATCATACATTTCATGATTCTTATAAAATTGAGTGAAATCAATACTCACTAAATGAAGGCGAATAATTTATTTCAACATACTTAAACTTAGCTTCTCGATTAAATGGATAGGGATACAAGATAAACAAATTTGGACGTTCCTGTAAATTCATTATATGTTTAAAAAAGTTATTTATTTTTTTAATATAGTTTTACATTTTCTCTTAAATAAGAATAGTGAATTTTTAATTATTATTATGTATTAAAAACATTCTCATGATTTAGTAATTAGCAAAGATAATAGGAGTACACAAAGTGCTCATAAGTGTAGAGGCAGAGATTCACCTCATAAATTATATCAAAATCTAACACATAAGAATTCTAACCAATCCAAAGACATTAATCTCCTTCAAAGTTTTTTATCTATTCTTAATTATAGACATGTAAATAAGACCAAATCATTATTTGCAAACATCTATTGATGTTAATGAGTTGAACAGGTCTTAGAAGGCCAGACATTCTCATTAAAGAATAAAAACAGAAGTTGACAGATCTATAGACTTGAATAAGAGAATATACCCAAAAGTAATTTCTGTCTTATTAAGTAAATTAATCTAATTTTAAGTTAGATAAGATTGAAATCTAGAGAAATAATTAGAATCCTCTAAATATGATTTCAACAAGTAAAGCTAATAGACTCAGAACAATTAAATTGAATTAAGGAAGGTTTTTTATTTATAAAATATATAGTGTAAAGAGATATCTAGGATAGTCACAATAAATATTTCTTTTAGCCCAATATCAGACCATAACTATCAATTAAAGCTAATAATTATCTAAGTATTTAAATTCTAAAGATTTTAGAAATTAATCCTTAATAAGACTCTACTCTAGATGATATAATTCAAATAAATCATTAGTAAAATAAGATAACCGAATTAAGAAAGAATACCAACCCAAACTAATTAAAGAAATCAATATTTTAATAAATATAAGATTTTAATTTAATCAAATTAGAGTATAAAATTCTAATTTTATAAAAATAGTTAAATTCATTTAGCTAAGGAAGAAGATTATATGAATTTTTCCTTTGGGTTTCAATATAATCCTATAAAATCTACTAAAAAGTTTCCAAAAGATGTATTTTATAATGATGTAAGGAAAGCCAAAAAAAATTTATCAATGCAATGAAACTAATATATTTCCTTCATTTATCAATTTTTCAAAATTTTTAATTCTATTTAAATTTAAAGTAAATATAATTTATTGATTTAATATTATTAAAATGAAGTCAAAAATAGATCCATTCATAAACATTATACAAAATTATTATTAAATAAATTGCTTTACTAATTTCAGTTCAATGAAATTGGATTCGTAATTAATAATAATAATAATAAATTCATAAAATTTAAAGCTATAAATGAGTATTTGATTAAATTATTAATAAATTTATTGTTAAAATATTCTAGAGATGGACTGCCCTATTAAGGTTAGCTAATTAAAATCAAGTACAGAATAGAAAGAAATCTTTGATAAATTATTCAAAGTGCCTAATTAACATTGTTAAAGATCTTAATAAAAACATTAATCAAAATCTGATTTAATAAATGAATTGCGCCAAGAGAATGATGAGTTGAAAAATACCATTAATGAATTAAAGGATAAGATTTAAGAATTGGAATTACAATTAAATGGGAAACAAGGTCTTTAAATTGAAGAAGAAAATCAAGAAATAATTTCAGTTGAAAAACCATAATAAGAATTTTAAGAAGAAATGAGTGAAGAAGAGAAATCTCTCCATTTTGCTTTAATACTTTAATAACAAGAAGAGATGGAATTTTAAAATAGATTAATCTAGTAAAATATACTCTTTATATTTTATAGAATGTAAAATAATGTTGATTTGGATGAAATGAGTTATGAATAATTACAAGACCTATAAGAGAAAATGGGTTTTGTAAGTAGAGGGTTGTTGGAACACTAAATAGAAGTTCTACTTCAATAATGCACCATTTAAAACTAAACAAATGATTGGTATGAGAATAATAGTCTAACATTGTAGTTGCACAATTTGCTTAGAAGACAGTGGAAGTCCTGTTGAAATACAATTAAAGTGTGGACATGTGTTTCATAAGGAATGTATTTCAGAATGGCTATCCAGAGAGAAGCATTGTCCAGTTTGCAAAAGAGATATAGAATTGGGAAAGTTAAAGTGAAGTGATTTGTTATTTTATTTTTTTGTTTATTGCATATTATTATTCAAGTTAATAAAAAATAATAAAATTGTATTTTTTTGTATTGTGGACATATCTATAAACTCATCAATTTTGATTGCTGTTAGAATCTTGTTGAAATTTGACGACTTAAGTACAATTTAAATAAAAATTAGTAACTGTTGAAGTTTATAATTTCAGTTTTTTGCTCATAATGTATTTAATTAAAAATAGAATGAGGAGCGATTTTGTCATTGCAATAAGATTTAAAAATTATAATATTATTGAGAAAGTGAAAAAAAATTATTGAAGATGGATGTAATGAATAATTTGGATTGAAAAACATTATTAATAAATAATAATATATTATATTACAAAAACGAATAATGGATGATAATTATAGAGATGAATTTCAAGGTTCAGAGTCTGAAACTATTAGAAGGTCTGATGAGATGTAATTTAAGTGTATACGCATATTGATAGCATTTTCAATATATTTAATATTGCAAATGCTGGCTTTTAGAATTGAATTCTAGATATAATGGATTTATGTTGCAATAGTTTTCATTATTTGTGATACTATTATATGGATCTTGACTAGTGTATGGTTATGTACTGAATATTTATTTTACTAGCTTAATAGCAATATCCAAGAATAGCCAAAGTGTTCTTAGGAATAGCCTAACACTCCACTTTTGGACTTCTACCAATTTTTGTCCTTCTTATATGTTTGCAGATGGATGAAATTATTAATTCAAATTCCATTCTCATAGCATTTCCATTGTTTGCATGGGAAATAATGCTATTGTCATTTTTGATTTTCATTATTCCTGGATTATGTGATGATAATCAAGGATCCAAGAAATGGGTAGCTGTGGTTATTCTATACTACATTGCAATTATTTACACAGAAGTTGTTACTCTAGTTCAATTGCAATTCCATTTTAATTGGTTTTGGGTAACATCTTTACTTATCTTTACATTGTTTTACAATATTATTATACTAATAACCGACTGCACTATCACTGTGATTTGGCCATGCATTATTTTAACTATTTGTATCTTCAGTTTAACTTAAATGACATTTGTTTTGAATGATTCAAATAAAGATCAAAATAAAAAAATGCAATACCTGGCAATCATACCAATATGTGTGATTAGTATTATTAATTTCATTAAATAAATCATTGTGTGAATTGATTTAATGTTTATATTAATAGTAAGTTAAAAATTTATAAAATTCTAAATTTTTTTGATCATGATTCCTTATTTTTAAAAGGAATGATCCTTAATTCTGATAAGTAAAAGGAGTTTGTCAAATTATTAAACAAATATTAAAGAAATCCAAATTGTTAATAATTATTATCTAAATATAAACAATAATGTCAATTGTAAAAAGGCACTTGTCTAATGGAAGAATGAAATCTGATGTTGACTTATTTAAATAAGCAGTTGAAGAGGTAGAGAGAAAAAGACCTGGCTCAGGTCAACCCATGTCAACGGTCAAATCACCTTTACCTCCAAGAAAACCACTCTTTTCTGGCACTCAAAAATAAAGATTGATAATCAATGGCAATAATTTTGAACAATAAAATCCTGAACAGAAGTTAGGTAAAACAAGTCAGCATTCATCTAAAGCATCGTTAAACCACACATAGAATTAATAATAATTGCATCAAATTGTAACAATCATTTAGATTATTTATTTAGAAAAGTCCTTAAAAATAAACTAAACCTCCAATTCATATTGATAAAAAGATCATAATTGCAAGATAGGAATAGCTTGGTAGTTCTGGGAGACCTGCAAAAACAGGAGAAATATAATAAAGAAATAATAGCAAATAAAAAGTATCGAGTGCCGGAACTAACACTAAATAATTTACTTGGGCTGATGCTGTTGAATAACCATAACAATAAAGGGAATCATCTTTAAATGTAATTTTTATATTATAGCAAGAAAAGAAGGTTATTATCGAAAGAGAAATTAAAAGCACTACCGTAATAATATTAAATTCATTAACATTAATAAATCACTTAATCCTGTAGACCAGAATCAAATTTTTACCCTGAATTTGATTAGATGTTAACCAAATCAGTAGAAAATAAACAACCTATATGTTACACTGATTTTAGTATGACTTCAGGAAGGAATGACTTATCAAAAGCCTTTGCATCAATCCAAATGGAAATTAAATAAGCCTCATAGGAAGCTAAACAAAACCCAGTAAATTCATATATGAATGGTAATCATCAGAAATATTAATTCATAGCCATACCAGAGTAAGAGGATGATGGATGTTCTTCATTAGCATAGAGTACTCTCTATTAATTTAAATGATGATTACTCCAATTAATTAATTGATTTACAATTAGTAGAAAATATATTATAAATTAATTATTGTTTTTTTTATGGAAGAATGTGTGGATAAAGGGAAAGAGAAATGGAGAAAATAGGCTTTTTACAAAATAATTACGATTATCCCATCCAATTGTTATGTAAATTGACCTAATAAAAACTAGGGACTATAAAAAATTTATTAAAATAAAATAGATTAATATTGTTTTTGAAGGCTGAAATACATACTGTATTGGAAATACTTAAAATTATATATTTTCTAGAGAGATTAAGATGGTTAAAATTATTTTGACCTTAAATACATTTCTTTCAATCAGTAATTAATATTATTTAAAAGATAATTGACTTATTTACAAAATCTTCTATGAAATTATAGAGTTAATTAATGAACTTAGACATCTACATTTTAATTTTTTTGGTATCTCTATCTAGTTCTGAGATTATGAATTGAAATTTCAACAATATTTTTAAAATATCTATTATTTATTCTAATGCTGTAAAATTATTCAAAGTAGAAGTAAATTACTAGATTGAAACTTATAAATATGATAAAAGGGATATCTTACGTCATGATGATATTAAGATCCTATTTTTATTAGACAATAATTTATAAATTTAATGGATGTATTAATATATTCAAGAAGAGAAAAATACGAAAGATAGATATCAAATCCTTTGTTCTCAATTAGTGAGGAGGAGGAAGAGAAATAGTAAAGAAAATGATATTTTATATATTTATTATGATACCAAAATTCTTTATCTTTCATGCATTATTAAAATAGAAATAATCTTATGGCTTGACGATTTTATTTAAGATATCTCCTATTGCAGATAAATAACTAATTTTATCTTAGAGATTGGATCTCAAAATTTGAGCATAAGCATGGTTTTAGTAAAACTCAATCGATAACATCCGAAAAAGAGATTTAAAAATATCCTAAATTTTCTTTGTATTTGAAGGGTTTGTGTAACATAAAATTAACATTTCTTCCAAACCTTTTAACTCTATGGATTTAATCCACTTCCAGAAATGAGGTAATAAATTTTAATTATCTGCAAAATAAAGTTGCACTCTATCCTTGGATACAAAATCTTCAATTATAAATTTCATTTAGCTTTTTATCAAATACATTTTAATTTGTGTATCTTCTAATTATAAGCATAGGTATTACCATCTTGATGTTTTATATTTTCTAATTTTTAATATTATATTTATGTAATGAGGTTATTAACAGCTTCTGATTATTCTTATTTTACAACTGGTATTTGAGGTTCTATCAATTGATTTAATATCTTATTCGACTAGGCTTATTAAATGAGTTATTGCAAAAAGCTTAATGGAATCGTAACAGCAGGAGTAAATTATTTATAATTGGTGCCTCTGTTATGAAATGGGAATTATAAATTAAGTTATGGATATGTAGGATTCTCATTTTAAGAGACATTCATCTCATTTTAATTTTACACTATTTTTATTGGTGCAACTTTAACATTCTTCTTGGTTTCTTAATAAGGTTCAAAACTCATAAAAACTAGATTTTATAAATTTTGAGTATTTACTATTAAATTATGAATTGCATAGAGAAAACAGTAATTTTTCTTATGAAACTCATACATTTAAAACAATTTGATCTTAACATCTATCATTACAAGAAATTAATTATAGAAGAATATCAATTTTATCATAATTACTTTATGGTTTTAGATGATTTTAAAATGTCATTATGTGTTGTAAACAATATTTTTATTTAACGAAATAGAAAATTATATTAATTATCTTACATTAGGATTTGAAGTAATTATATTAAATTGTTTCATACTAGATTTTCCAAAGAATTCACTATAACATTTATTAATCTAGAATTTTTATATTCTACTTATACTACACAAAAATATTAAAAATGATGATACTAAGAAATTGTAAAAATATTCTTTTGAGCAATATTGTTAATAATGTCTACAAAATGAAACCTTTCTAATGTAAGATCAATTGAATATGAGTAGATAGAAATAAATTAATAAATAAAAAAATTAATTTCTTTAATTAATTGATGGTTTTTTATATATTTTCATCTATGATACAATTCCATAATATTAATAGGTTCATTTTATTTATATTATTATTGTTATTATTATTATTATTATTATTATTATTATTAAATGAAATTTGGATTTTGCTATTGAAATAAATTTTGTTAAAATTATTATTATTACTATTGTTAGTTGAAACCTGCATTATTATTTTAGAATTGCTGATAATTATATTATTATTATTATTATCCTAAGTTCTGCAAATAAGCGTAATTAACATTCTTTTGAGGAATTGTTTGTTATGATTACATTTATTATTTTTATTATTAATCTGGCTTGTATAGATTTAGAATATCTAATGAGGGTAATGAGTGCATGACATGATTTACTTATTATTTAGTCTGAGGAAAATCATTTTAATCTTTTTCTGGTGATAATGAATGAGTTGTTCCATGCTAAGTGTTATTTCCATGAACTATTTCAATTTTAGTTTCTTTAACACCAAAATTGTCAAATTACTCATTTAAATCAATTAAATCACCTAGTTTCACCTTTTATTCTTCTTATTTAGTTACAACTCGAAAATAGAATGGTTTGACTGAACTAAATTGCTACTAAATTTGAATACGTTTTGGTTAGCATATATTGTTATTTAGGATCCAAACATTATTGCTAAGGTATAAATCTCTTTTTGACATATTTCTCTTAAACAAAACGAATTAATGAATCTAAGCCTGTATTAATTGTAGGTTTGCTATAATAAATTAAATAGACATTTTACATGTAGTCCTTTGGCATAGTATTTTCCCAATAAGAATTAGCTGTTGCATTTCCAATAGATTCCATTATATCAATATTTTCTTAATACCATCCATCAATATTGGTTGATCTGACTCTTGTAACACTTGGACCCAAAGTTCTGTGAGCACCTTAGTATATAATTATATATAATTTACCTGCACAATCCATACAAATAAATACACCATAATCCAAGCTAACCCATCTAGGACCTTTAGTTGCACAATCAGCACATACTAAATTTTCAGGTCGTTTCAAGATCATTGCAAATATTTTTTCTTATGCTTTTGCTGGGATATGTTATTTATTCATTATATTTCAAATTATTTTTTATAATCAATTAACACTTGCTTATTTTTAAAATCAATGTTTCAGTTTTATCTAAGTCTTCACATTTCAATTATATATGACTTTATCTTTTCATCTTTACTTCTGTAATCATAATTTAAAAGCAAATATTCTTCTTTGACTAAAAACAAATAGAATTTATTTTTATCAAAAGATCTAAGAAAGATGGAAATATCTATTTAAATTGTATTTATGTACTAAGATACTATCTGAATTAATAATGAGATAAATAATAAAATATATAATTAAATAAAATTATATATGCTAACATGTTCTAAAAATCTGAAATTAAAATTATATACTGTTCCTGATGATTAGTTTCCTAAAAAGAGACACACTACTTCACGATCTTTGAAGCTAAGTTCAAGGAGAAAAAGTATCATCATATAATATTTTAAAGAATTACAAGACGACTATGATATATTTTCGTACTTAAAAAATGAGAATACAATAGAAAATTATATGACATCATTAACAGATAGAAAGGAAACTAGCTAACTTCAAAATAATAATACTTCTGAAACTAAGTCTAGTAAATTGTTTGAAAAGGATAAAGGGTTCTTAAAAAAGTTTAATGATGTACAATCAAAAAGAAAATAAGAATAACTTATGAGGGCTGATTATTTATTAAAGAAAGATTTAGCAGACTTGAATAAAATTGCATAAAATAGTGTTTAATCATTTTCGAGTCATTTTTCTCTTTATAATCATTTCCACTTCGAACATTTATTAGAACCTCAAACAACAAGACCTGATTTGTAATTACCACCCAAACAGACTTTTACAATTTTAAGTAATCCAAATAAAAAGGATAGAAATTATAAAGTTCCTTTGCATTAACCATTTATCTCATAAGATAAGATAATAAATGAGTAATCTCTAGAGAAAGTAAGATTTTTGAATTAGAAAATGAATCGAATGAGCTTGAATGTATAATAGTTTATAAATGAAGTTAATAACAAAATTAGATCCATTGAGTGAATAGTATTTTGAATTGATCTAAGATGGAAATGTAGATGAACTAAAATAAATGATTAAGAAATATACACATTTATTATAATAAAGAACTAGAGTAATCAATACGATTTTTATAGATCAGTTGCAAGAGACAGGTCTTCATGTGGCTGTAAAGAGAAATAAGATCCAAATAGTAGAATTACTATTAAATAATTAAATAGATGAATTCGCAAGAAATATTGTAAGTGTATTTTGTTTATAAAATAAGTGGGGATAAACAGCAAGATAATTGGCATTCAAATTATAATATCGTAACATTTTAAAAGTATTATATAATGAATTATAAAGATGCTTACTTATGATTAGAATTAGTGATTATAGTTTAAAATTTTATATAATTAAATAATTAGCATATAAATGGTAAGGATTTCAATTCCATATTTTTTAGGCATCTCTTCTAAATATGGTTTAAGGGCAACCTCTAATTGAAGTGACTTTAGATGGTATAGAGACACGCAAACATACAAGATTTTAGGATAAATAATTAGGTGCCTTAAGGTTACCTGTCTATTCTGTAATTGATATTGAATTAATTTTATTTAATAGGGTGATGATGACATATCAGGTGTTATTGAAGTAAAGATGAATAAATAAAAAAAAATAGAACATCTTGGAATTCGAGTTGAGTTGATTGGACGTATAGGTAAGAATTATACATATATGAATAAAAGAAATTCTCAATGATCAAAAATAAAGTTCAGATTTTATGTCTATGTCTAGAGAATTAGAACCATAAGGTTTAATGTTTGAGGATAAAACCTATAAATTTTAATTTTAGAAGTTTGAAAAGTAATATGAAAGTTATTATGGAAACACAGTCAGATTAAGATACTATTTAAAAGTTTATATGACTAGAAATTATGGTAAAGTATAAAAGGATATTGATTTTGGTGTATTAATCCCACAACCAGAATTAGAGGACTAACCATAAACATCATTAAAGTTGGAAGTAGAATTCACATTAATTATAATAGGTTGGTATTGAAGAATGTTTACATATTGATTTTGAATATTTCAAGAGTAGATATCATTTGAGAGATGTAGTAACTGGAAAGGTTAATTTCTATTTGGTCAAAATCAAAATAAAATACATGGAATTGGCAGTGATTAGAAAGGAATAATATGGTTAAGGACCTTAATAATAAACAGATAATGAAACATTAGTAAAATATGAATTAATGGATGGATGTCCTCAAAAGGGGGAAGTGATTCCAATTAGATTATATTTAAGTGGAGTGGATATAACACCATCTGTCAAAAATGTTAGTGGTAAATTTAGTGTTAAATATATATTGAATTTGATTTTGGTTGATGAGGATGATAGAAGATATTTTAAATAATAAGAAATAACAATTTATAGAAAGAAGTGATTAAATGATTTAAACTTAAATCATCATATATAATAATTATTTGTAAGAGAAATACACATATCATAATTGCTACAAATAATTAAATTTTTAAAGTCCTGTTCGTTGATAATCGATAATATCACTTACAGATCTGAATCTCTATTCTTTCTTTTCAAGGAAATTCTATTATTATTATAATAATTATTCTATTTTATCTTGTAATCCACAATAAATTAATTCAGCTAAACTTAATAAGAACTTTTTTGAATCTTCTAAATTAATAGGAGCATAATAAGAATAGAAATTTTATTATTAGAATTATTAAATTTATTGTTGTTATTGTAACATCTATTGTTAGTCAAATTTTTGTTCTAGCATTTCATTAGAAATTATTGCTTCATTTGCATTAATAAAGGAAGTATCTAAAATCATTTCCTATGAGAGTTCTGTTGGACTTTAGGAAAATCTTCTATTATGACTTTGAGTAGTAGTTATTTAATCTTTATTATTGATATAAAATTATTGGAGAAAATAATATTGTTTATTGATTTTCTATAATTTCTCTTGATGTCTTAAATTTGAATTTATTAGAATTTATTTTTAACTCTAAATTTATTATTAATAATATACTTCTAAATCTTCACAATTTCTTTATAATTCATTATTTGCAGTCTCAAGAATCTTATTTAACAACATTTCTCTTTGATAGTTCTTTCTCAATTCTTCTATAATTCTTTCATATTTATTAATTTTTTCAACAATATTAGGATCAATCTATTTTTTAATATCTTGCATCTATTATATCTATCTTTTAGCATTAATCTCTTATATTTATTTTGCTTTTGTGAGATCTAATTTAGGTATTTCTTTCATTTATTTTACTACTTAACTCTCTTATTTCAATGGTAGAGGAGACATTAAAGGTGAACTGCCAACTGAAGAATTTTCATCTTCTTATGATGAATTTTCATTTTCTTCCTTGTTCATAACATTTAACAAATTATTTTAGACTAATATATATATGTTTTTTTATTACATTTAATTAATTGTTCAGGTCCTTATTGAACTGGCTATTGTTGAATGATAAGCTTATTGCCATGATATGTCATAGCTGTATTCTTAATTTAAACTAGATTACTCATTAGTTTCTAAATGAATAGTGAAAATATAATACTAAATTAAATCCTTGTAGTTTTTATTTTTCAATTTCAATGAGTTTATTCTTCTTGATTTATTATATTAGTTAAGATGTTAGCATTTCAATTTGATTATGAAATTTAATAGCAATTTTATCAGGTTCACAAATTTCTTTGTATTTAATGACAATGCCTGAAATTTCATCATATTCAGGTTTGAGTTATTCCATTTTACTTAATTGTTATTCAGCTTTATTGAGATTATTTTATAAAGTTTAGATTTTATTCTATAATGATAAAATTAATTCTTTTTCATGTCGTTAAGCTTCTTCAGTGATTTATTAATTTATTAATACTTAATTTTATGCTTGATTCCGTTCTTCAATAAGTTTATCAATTTGATTATGTAATTTAGTATTTTCTTCTTACAGATTTTTCAATACCATCAAGACAGCTTTATTTTATTCATCATTATTTTAAGGTGTCATGATTCTCAAAGCCTTTTTATTTAATTAAAGTAATCCTTTTAATTCATTCAACTATTCTGTTAATTGTTTATTTTCTTATTTGAGATAATCAATTAATTCTGTATGTTGATTATTAGCAATATAAAGACTGCTTGTTAGATTCTTTTTAGGATGAGATTATTTCATAATTATATTTATTATTGTTAAACCTAAATCATTTTCTTTTGTTAAATGTGAATTGTAGCTAACCCCCATGACAATTACACTTTAATAGATTTTATAAGATCCCATCCAGTCTAAGGTTCAAGTGTTTTAGTAACAGTAATGAAGTATGATCCCTCCTTTAAATCTGCAGCTTTTTTACTTAACTGCTTCATTAGATCTGGATCAAAACAAGTAGTTGAAGCAAATAAGAAGGTGCCATCAGTCCAATCTAACTTAATTTTGTAAATTAAATAATACTTCTTTGACATCTCCATTAATAAATTCAATTTTAGGCAATTTATAATCATAAACACCAATCTATTCCATTTCTTCTTCAATAAGAGATTTCTATTTTTCAACTTCTTCTTTTAATTTACACGCTTATTCATGCAATGAATGTAAAAATTCAATTCCTTTACAAATATCAAATTAATGCATTAATGATGCAGCTATTACACTCTTACCAATACCACTGCCTAAATCATAAAAGACTCCACCTTTTTTTGGTGACACAAATTGGAACACCAGGGATAAAGATGTGAATTCCTTTAGAATTAAGTATATTATTTACAATTTCTCCATATGAAAGAGAATTTGATGTCAAATGATTAGCCAACCTTTCTTCTCTACTCAAAGTCTAAAATATTTAATTTTATCATTTCTTACTCTAGCTCTTTGTAATGAATACTCTTTTGTGATTTTTTCATATATGATCTTCACAGATTCTTAGGAAGGTTATGTATTATCAATCTATTAAGTACCATCTTAATTCTATAATGAGTTTAGAAAATTCAGAATCCGTACATGGTCCATTATATAATAAAATAATTTAGTTTCATAAATAATTTAAGTCTTTAATTAATAAATTAAATACATGAATCGAGAAATCTGGTCCAAAATTACACATAATGTAGTTGACTCTATTAAATCCTTCCCAAATGGTGGTTTAATGATATTAACATCAGGATTATCAATTGCCAACTTGACATCTTTATTCTTAACCTACTTTCTTGAAAAAAGCAAATCTGTAATCATCCTCCTCAATTACTCTAATTATGAAATAGATTTTATTGATACATAGCTTAACTTATTTGTCACTTAAAATTAACTAAATAATAACAAAGAATATGCTCTTTCTGTTGTTGTCTTAACTAAATAGCCATCTGAAAAAAGAGCTACTTTTTATAAACAAGGTGGAATTTTTTCTATTACTCCTTAAATCTTGATCTAAGATTTACTAATCAACACATTATCACCTTTTATTGTTACTCATTTAATAATTTAATAAGTACATTAAATTAAAACACAATATGATTATGAAAGTTGGATAACTAATTTTATCAAAATCATAAAACCTGAACTATTTCTTCTTGCCTTTACTAATCAACCTTCAATATTACATTTGCAATAAAACACTGCTACAATTTTAAAGAATTTCTATCTTCATAATATAATCCCTTGGCCTATGAATAGAGCTGAAATTGTTAATTGTTTAAAGTAACATCCCTTTAAATGGAGTGAAATCAAAATTAATCTTTCTAAAAAAATTACAGATATCTAAGATATTCTTATCTCCCTTATTAAATAATGTATTTAAGCAGTTAATGGATAATGTGGAACATCTTATTTAACAAGTGATATGGTCATTTAACAGAATTGGAGAAAACTTAAAGCTCTTATTCAAAGATAATCATTTAAAATAGATTTAATTCAATAATAAATATTCTTAGATATCTTTTAACTTAGAAAATTACTATTTGCTTTAATTAACCAATCAGCATATTAATTTTATTTCACATTAACATAAATAATCAATGATGCTCCAATAGATTCTATTTGGTATATATCCTAACCAGAAATTGAAGGATTAGTATTAAGATTATAAAAATTAGCATAAGAAAGAGTCTATTCTTTTGTTAACACTCAAGATCCTATTAAATATACATTTATTAAAAAGAATGGAGATGAAGTTATTAAAGAAATAAATACTAAAATTGATTTTAAAATAGAAATTCAATCTAAATATTTATAACTTATTAAAATTTTAGATGAAATTTCATAATAAAATTAAACTCAAACTGAAAATTTAAGAATCTGGATTTGGGTTTAAAATACTGAAAATGTTACATAAATTTAATAATATCTTGTTTCTACATACAGAATGAAAGACAAAAATAATTATGTTAATCAATTTAATTTTTTAAGAAAGATTTTAGAACAGAAAGCAAGAAAAACAATTGACAATCTACTTAATAATAATTCAGAGTAATAATAAGCATCTTAATAGATAGTGCAAGAGAGGAAATCAAAGATTATATTAAAACATAATAATAAATTAATAAAATAAACCAAACATATTAAATAAGAAGAGGAAGCTCTATTGAATTATCTACTCTTTTAAGAATTAGAATAATTATTTGAACATGTTCTTGAATTAGAAGAATAAGTTTTACTTTAAAAATCTTAGGCTATAAAATAATAATAAGTATATTAATTATTACCATAAGAATTGTTACAATTTGATTTGTAATAAAGTGGACATAAAGTTAATAAAGATGGAATTGTTATATAATTTGAAGAAGATACAATAATTCCAAAAATGACAATTGTTGTTAATAATATGATTGATGATTGTTAAAGATATACATTTAAATAAACTTATAAACCAGATTACATTATAATGATGGAACCAAATCATTCTTTTTTAAAAGAACTTTTAATTAATTAAAATGAAGTTGAAACTATTTTATTAATGTAAAATGAATGTGTTGAATTTTGGTAATATTATAAAGAAAAAATGGATGAAGAAGTTGCATTTGAAAAGATTATTGAAAATTCAAAAACCATTTCTAGATCTTTTGAAAAACCTGAAGATGCAATCCATAAATTGAATATGCAATTATAATAACAAAATTCCAGATAAGGAAAAGGAGAAGAGTTTTTTAAATAGTCTGATATTCAACCTAGAATTTTAGTAGATTATAGAGAATTTAGATGTGATGTACCACCTAAATTATACTTCCATGGTATTTAATTAACTCCTGTTATGTTAAAGGTTGGAGATATTGTTTTGAGTAATAATTGTGCTATAGAAAGAAAATCAGTTGAAACAGGAGATTTAATTGAATCATTAAATTAAAATAGATTGGATTAATAACTATAGAAAATGAATTCATTTGATCATCCTTTTCTATTAATAGAATATTCAGATAATATTCCCTTTTGTTTAGGATCATTATAAAGATAATCATAACATTATAGTTCTAATACAAGAGTGATGGTCAGATTATTAGAATTGATAACAAAGTATTCTAAAATATAGATTTTGTGGTCTAATAATTCAGATGATACAATTAAAATTATTAGTAAATTAAAATAAACTCTAGCTCGAAATTCTCCAGATATTACAATATTTAAAAGTAACAATCAATAATAAAATGGATTGTTATACAATGAAAAAATTACTGATTATTTTACATAAATAGAAAAAGATATACAATGAGTTATTGTATTTATATATATAATTTATTTATATATCAAACAATTGTAACAGTATAAAACGGTAAATATCTTGCAATCTTCTATCCAGTAATCTCTAAATACATCAATCCTTTTTTATTTAATCTATGATGCATAACATCAATTTCAAAATAAACACCATTAAGATTAGAATTCTCAGCAAAGAATTTAGATAGTTCCTTAGATAATTAAATAATTATACTTTTCTTCTAATTGATGCAGCATCAATGTGATTAACATATGCTTAAAATATTTCAGTTGCTCCACCTTCATGAAATGTAGTAGAAGTTGGTCCTTGAGGAACACTTGCTAAAGTAATTCTTCTTTTTGGTCTAAGAAGTGGTGCCATATTCTATCTTATACATGCTTCATTGATTCTAACTTCAAGAAATGCTTTTTCTTCATGTCTACCTGCCATTACTTCAAGTATCAATTTATGATGCAAAGGGTTACTCTTATTCCATAAGATTGTGAAATAACTTCTTAAAAAATATCTCACTAAATCAGGTCTCATGTCATAACTTTCTGGATTCTTTAAAATACTCTTTAAATGCATACAACCTGTATTCTCTGGTTTTAAAAGTGAAGTTAGAAGATCATCTTTAAACTAACATATAAATTAATAGATACTGAATTAGGAGGATCAATTAAAGCATCAACTGTTAAAGTCATACCTAATTCTTTTTCCAAATGTCTTATGGCATCATCATCTGTACACATATAAAATCCATCTTATTTCATATACTATAAGTAATTGCTAAAAATGCTATCAACAGTATCTTATGCCAATGGTGTATTAATTGTTTATTCATATACTTATAAAGCTAATAAAAACTCACCAGAATCACCACCTGGAGTTCCTAATACACCTTATTCGTTTCTTCCATCTAAACATGAAAAATGATAACTGTTAGGATCCCCAAATTATAATTCATTAAGAGGTCCAATCAAATGTCTAATTTATTCAAAAGAAGCTGTTTTGCCATCATCTCCAGCAAAGTCTTAATGTAATTATACTTTTGTAGGATCGCAAAAGGTTTCACCAACATGAAGTGGTGTAGTTGTAGATTCACATTGACATGATGTTTCATATTCTTATGCTATATTACTAATTAAATTTTTAAATCTTACCATCAAATTCGGCTCTTCCATTTATTCTTCTTATATCTTTAGGTGATGATTCCACTTTCAATTTTACTTCAGCACAAAATATAGCACTAATCAATACTATTATTATCATATATTCGTTTTTAATTATATATATTATAATTTTTCTATTCTTTGTTTTTCAATATCTATTTAATTTATTTAAATTCGTGTAATATTAATTTAAATTGTCATCATATAAATATAGATCAAAAAGTATCATTTAGATTTGTTAGTTTAAACTTTAAGTTCTTTTACTTAAATATGAATGTTTATTCATCCTTGCAAATCAAATACAATAACTACTTGTTCTATCTACCTGTTATGAGTATTTAATTATTCAATTTTTATATTTAACAATTGGATTTCTCGAAGATCTTTAAATATCCATCAGAAGTAAGTAGATAAGCATCACCTATTGAATGTAATTTCCAATTTACATTGTGAGTCTAAATCATATAACAATAATACTTATTTTTGTTTAATTAAACTTATAGGATTACAATATGTGCTTAATTTAGTACTTAGTGATTCATCAATAGATTAATCAAATAAATTTACAATAGGTTTAGATTACATTTATTCAATTATTTCAGAAATGAATTTAGAGTTAAAATTATCACCATTATTAATGGTTTAAATATTTTAAAAAAAGTTTTTGAATGCATTATCTTTATCATATTTTGTACTTTCAATGTCAAGTATAACAAGTGCAAAACAAAACATATGTAAAGAATCTTCAGATTTAAAGGGAAATTATTAACTTTTAGAATTTATGTTCAACTCATAATACCTTCTGCTAAATTCTTTTACTAAGATATCAAGTAAATATGGATCATTTTGAACTAACAATTTATTAAATAAACTATGCAATGAATTTATTAAATTTTAATTAGTTACAACTCTATCCACAAATAATTTTAGAATCTATTATTATTCTTAGAGATTCAAATTTGTCACTAATCTAATAATAATAATTTAAAGTATTACTTTGATATTTAAAACTTGTTTTTTTATTCAATATTGTGAAATAACCAATTGATTATTGATTAAGGAGTAGGTCTAATGATTTAAGTAGAAATCATATAAGATATTCCCATAAAGTATGAATGATTAAATAAATCAATTGCAAGATTCTCAGTGTTATAATCAAGCATAATAAATTTTGCTTATTCTGTGAAAGTAGTTCTTTCTCGAGATGTATTTTACCATAAAACTAATTAACCTAAACTAACCTTAATTATTAATAATAATTAAATACCATCTCTTCAAAGAATCGAGGGACTGAATTACAAGGAGAAATTAAATTTCTATTTATTTTTGATCCAAGTTCTTTATTCAAATCAATTATCTCTTTTTATTCATACTCTGAGATATTAGATTTAGACAAAGATTCATAAATGCCTAAGTTTTCTTTCTCACTTAATTTAGATTTCTTTGGAGTAGAATTTGGACTAACCATTTTACTTTGAGATACTTTTTCACAGAAACTACTGCATTCATTATTTTTTCTAATTTTTAATATTATCTTAAGTTACTATCGTTTTAATTTAAGCAATTGAAAGTATTCTTCATATTGTCGTTATGCTGGATCATATTTCTTAGTTTGTCTTTCACTAATGTGTAATAGATGATCCTAAGATTGTTTGAATATTTCTGATGTCATTTTATCCCTCACTAAATCTTAAGCTAGATTCCCATCACGATTTCTTGTTCTAAAATCAGCTCCTGACTTCAAAAGTAATTAACAAACTTAAGCTCGCTAATAAAATGCTGCCACATGTAATGCTTAAAATTAATTGATATATAACATACGAGTCCAACCAGCCATATCTGTAATGTCCAAATTGGCATTATTATTAATTAGTTCTTCAACGACCTATATTGAACCATATCTACAAGCTATGTGCCTATTAAGATTATGTCAATATATACAATGGTGATGTCCTATCCTCGTCTAAAATGTTTATATTGATTCCGTTACTAAGGTAAAATCGAATCAAACCTAAATTTCTGCCTGATGCTGCTTTAAAAAAGTTCTTTTCATTTTCAGTCAAGTAAGCAGTTGATTGTTAGGTAATTCTACCTAAAAACATTATAGACTCATAAAAACCTCTCGCCTTATCTGCATCAAGTCCTATTTGAAGTTCATTCAAATCAAACCCTTCGTTATCCTATCCCATGCAACCTAAACAATTTGCTGGATTTCTTCTTTTGTGTTAAACAGAATTACCCATATTTTTATATTATTATATAAATTATTAATTATTGGAAATTTATTAATTATTGGAAGTCAATTACTTATTGTCTTTATTTTTCATAACCATTTTTAATATTCATTTTAATGTCTTGTTTATATGAATTTATGCATGCATCCACTTGTATTTATTGTTTTGCTGTGATTTATTTTCATAAATTAAAGATATAAATTTTTTTCAAATTAATTCATGGGAAGAGTTAGAAATAAGACAGTTAAGAAAGCAGCAAAAGTTCTCATCGAAAAATATTACATGAAACTCACTTCAGATTTTCATTTTAACAAAAAAATCCTTTCCGAAGTAGGATAAGTGCCATCAAAAAAATTGAGAAATAAAATCGCTGGATTCGCAACACATCTTTTAAAGAGAATTTAGACTGGATCTGTTAAGGGTATCTCCCTCAAAGTAATAATTAACCTAAAACTTAGATTTAAGAAGAGGAAAGAGAAAGAAGATTGGATTATGTTCCTGAGAAATCCTCAGTTGATATTGATAACCTTAGAGGAGATTAAGATGTCAAAAAAATGCTTGAAAAGGCTGGTTTAGAAATTGATATTCCCATTGATGAACCTGTTGTCGAAGAAAAATAATAAAAATAACCAAGAAGAGGATAAAGAAGACAATAATGAATATGATCATCTAGTACATATATATAACATTAAAGTAATTAGGCATAATAAATTTTAATCTAAAATTGCTTTATTATTTAAAAAATTAATCATGCAGACTTCCTCTTTTATTCATTCTCTGTTTATAATCTTAATTAATTTAATAGGAAAATTTTTTATTCATTTACATAATTCGATATATCATCGTCATATGTATTGAATCTTTTTGTTTTTTATCTTTAAGTTCCTTATTATTCTTCTAATTATTTGGTACTTAAATTAGTACCTCTTGTGCTTTCTGCACAGTTTGTATCCTTAGGATTATAATAGAAGTTTTTTAGTATTGTTTCTTTTGGAAAATTCTCCATTATATTTAATTGGAGAGGTCTAATTTATTACAAAAACTCAGCCTCACCTTAACCAAATTCTTCTTCATCAAAATTGAATGAGAAACAATCTGGTTTCAAAGGAGGATCTATCTTTTTTGACAATAGTTCTTTATATAAATTTTTATCTCCCCATTATGTCATCCAAGGGTGTCTAAGAAGAGTTTCTATCTTATCGATTCTATTCTTAGGATTCTTAGCTAATAATCCATTCAATAAATCTTTTAAAAGTGTGGACATTTACAATTATGGTGGGTAACTTAATTTTTGATTTAAAATTCTTTGGTAGATTTCTTCAGTATTTCTTGAATAAAAAGGTGGTAATCCAGTTATTAATTCATAAAGTAAAGCTCCTAAACAATATAAATCTAATTAAAGATTGTGTCCCTATTTCAATAGCATTTCAGGAGCCATATATTCTGGAGATCCACAAAATGAATAAGCAATATCTTAATCTAATTATTTTGAGAGACCAAAATCTGCAATTCTTACATGACCATCAAAATCAATTAAAATATTCTCAGGTTTGATATCTCTATAAATAATATTTTTATCATGTAAGTGTTTCATACCCAAACATATTTCTGCAAAATAAAAAAATGCTTATTCTTCACTCATCCTTTTTACCTATTAAAATTATAGAAGTAATTACTTTTCTTAATAAGAAAAACAATTCTCCTCCTGAACAATATTCTAAGACAAATACCAAATATTTTCTTGATTCAAAGGCATATTAAATTTTAACAATAAAAGGATGATTTAAATTACACATTAAATCTCTTTCATTTTGTATGATAACTTATTTGTTCTATGAAATTATGGGACTTTTTTCTATTAATTTCATAGCATAAAACTATCCAGTTCTCTTTTCTCTAACCATATATACTTTAGAAAAACCACCCATTCCAATACATCTGATGAACTCGAAATCTTTTAAACAAACTTTTGATGATCTATTTTCTTATTCTGTTTATAAGATAGGTTCTATGATTAAGGGTTAGGTAGGACAATTGGAAAGTAGAGACAAAGGTCTATCAATTGAAGAAAGTATATAATCAATAGGTATAGAAATATTGTAAGTTTTAATTCCAATTATCGAAAGAGAATCATTATCAGCGAAATTGTTATTGAGTTCTTATTTGATTTATTCCAATAAGTGCTATATTTTGTTAGTCGAGATATCAATAGTCATTTTCTACTTCAAGGTTTTAAATTGTAAAACAATTTGAATGAAATCCTATTAACATTTTCTACATACAATATACAATTGTACCTAGAAGTTATGGTTTTATTTTTTTCTGTTTGAATTTGAATAATAGGTTATGATGAAGTTTGAGTAGGTAATTTTTGAGTCTCTATAAATTACGCACTATTTGATTTCTGATGATTTTAAAGTTAGTAAATTTATGTTCCTAAAAACTGTGTTGTTTAATGTTTGGCACTTGAAACAATCAAAGACTTTTAGAAATTTAATCTAGCTAACATATCAGATGATTGTTTCTGTTTTGTTTCAGATGTATGCTACTTAAAGAGTTATTCTGCTTTGGCTAATGTTGAATATTGTTAACTTTTAAACAATTATTTTGGAGCTAGGATTAGGATAACTAAGTTTACAGTTGTCCTATACACTTTCCATGGATTTCATTTTAGTTTAAGAATTCTGATTGGAATGAGGTTGAGTTTTCATATGATTGCCGCGAGATTTGGCTTATGTCTTTTAATTCACTCGTTCCTGACTAGTAATCTTGGGAGACATGAATCCTTTCGATTTTAGTAAATCTGATTGTTATATTTTCCGTAAGGTTTATCTACGTCTAAAGCCATATGTACTATTATTAAGTGATTTTGAGAGTAGGCTATGAAGCTTTCGATTTAAACATGGTGGATTAGTAAGGACCAATTTATTTGCTCTTAGGTGAACACAAATTTATACTTTGTAGTCTATCTAGAATGTTGGTGAATTAGACATTCTTGCATGCAAGGCTTCACGATTAGATAGATAATTCATAAGGGTCTAATTTGATATCTCTGATGATTAAGTTTTAAGATGTTACTATTTGGGAGGCATTCTCGTTAATAATAATTATTTATTATATCACTAGTTTATACTATTATTATAAATTAAATATATCTATTAAGTATTTAACTTAAATCCCAGACAACTCATAAACTTCTGTATTATCTATTCATTGTTAACCATAGTCATATAATGTATTATTTTTATGTATGACAAACTCATAATTATATTTAGAATTTTTATTTTTATTTACAATTTAGTTCAAAATGAATATAATTTTGGTTCTTCTTAAATAGAACTTTATAATTTAAGAATTAAATAATTAATAATGATTTTATATTCACTTTTTAGTAATTAAATGATAATTATCAATTATATTATTTATTAGATACAATTCCCATTTTTATAAAATATCTTAATATCTTATGGTTACTAATTGACAATCAATCAGATGAATATATATAATTATTATAAAATAATCTTTTCAGTATTGTGAGTCTGTTTTTCATTAAAATTGGTCTCACTAATATTTCTATATGTGATTTATTTCATTTAGTTTTTTTGTTTTAAATTATGAATCTTTAAATCTTATTTTTAATTAATTTAGATATTAAGTTTTCTTATATTTTTTTATGAGCAACAATGCTCCCATCATGTAATTTAATTATATAATTTTCTATTTATAAATTAATCTGCAGAACTAATTTTGATAATACGTTCTTTTCAATTAAAAATTGGAAACATTCCCTTAACAAATATAATATGTAATTGAAATATATTCATCATATTAATAACATGATTCAAAACTTTTTTACAAATTTTGGTTCATTATTATAATTTAAAATTATAAACATACTTATAACTTGAAAGCTAATAGTGTAAATAATTTTAATCAAATATTCTAAATTATTTTAATCTTAGTAAAATTTAAAGATAATTATCTTATTTAAGACTATTAGATTTCTTAGAAGCATAAATGTAATTTTATACAATTAAATTAGCCAATAATTATGGAATATTTGATTCTTGTTGCCACTTCATAGATTAAGTATAATTAAACATTATTGCTTATTATTCTAATTTTAATAATAAAAGGATTTAAATAAAAAGGATGATAAGAGTACTCTTTAACAATCATTATTTAAATGATACATTATGAATAAATGATTTAATTTTTATATTAGTTAATTATAAAATTTGACTATGAAATGCTATAATGCAGAATCTGAACTTCAAACAACAATTAACTCAAAATAATATCCCTCTGAAGTTAATAGTCCATAAACAGAAAGCTAGCCAATTCAAAAAGAGAGAAGAAAATGGAATAGTGATGAAATGACTAAATATTGCCCAATTGATATTCCAAATGCATTTTAATATGATAAGGTTAATGGATAGAAGTTTCAATTATTTTTAGAAGGTAAGTACTCTGCTAATAAGTTGGTAAAGGATATGAATGTTGTGACAAAGAGAAAAAGATTAACTTAATTAGAGTAAGAATTCCATAAACAAAAGGAATAGTAACAAATAAAAAAAGAATAAGTAGAAAGAAGATTTACAAAAGTAAGAACATTGATTAACTCAAACATTAAATTAAGAGAAGTAATCAATTTATTTATCTTTAATTTAGTCCTTAAAGCTAGAATCTAACTTGAAAGGAAGCAGAATGTTCTCTTAATTAAATAATCATATAGTTGATCATATAGCCAAAATTAAATCAAAGGATTTGTTGACTGATAGAATAGATGGAATCAGATAATCTGAACCAACAAAACTTTATGATTATAGTAAATCTGGAATTAAGTTAAAATTTAACAAGAATTAAAAACTCATTAAATCTTAAACCTAATACTGTTTAAAGTAAGCAGCCACCTTAGAAGTGTAGGATCATGTTGAACAATATTTTAAATAATAATAGGATGCTTTATAATCAATGGAATTAAAACAAAAACGAAAGGCCAAACTTAAAATAATTTCGGATAGAAAACATCGTAAGTATTTTACAGAGTTTGACATTAATTTATAAAATAAGAAAGCTCCTCCTTCGATTAAGGATGTGTAATTATTTAAATACATTCATGGCTAGATGTTGATAGAAAAGTTTTAATAAAAATAAGAAGACTAAAAAGAATATTTCGGAAATATTATATAGAGTAGAAAAAGTTATCATATTCTTTCAAATTTTGATAAACCATCAGAATTATATGCATTTGATGATTGTGATTAATCTTTCGAATCAATGAAAGAGATGAAACTTTCTAATCTTTATGCTCAAAGCATTGAATTACAATAAAAATTATTGACAGAGAGAAGAATAGTTAATTAAGTGTAATAATCAAAGTAAATAGATTAAACTACAAATTTAATTTAGATTGTTAACAAATAAAAACTAAAATGATTATTATATATATATATATATATACTTAGTACATATAGCTATATGATTGTTATTATAAGAATCATGTTAGTGTTATAAAAGTTTAATGCATAAATCGTTTAGCCAACATTTAATTTATTTCTTCCCAATCCCCACTCAATACTGAATATCTTTAAATTAAATAGATGATAATACTTTTCAACCGAATCTAGAGGACCATTATCAAATCCTCCAAATACATATATATATTAATTATCTGGAGTTGCCAATGCTGAAAGTGTACATCTAGGATGAATCATAGATTCTATTAAGGTCCATCGACCATCCTCATACTTTTCTACACTATTCAAATATTAACTTCCATCAAATCCTCCTATTGCATAAATACCATCAGGTAAAGAAACACCTGCTAATGCTCTTCTAGGTATATTTAATGGAGCACAATGACCCCATTTTCCTGAAGTAAATACTTCAACAGTTTTAAGACAAGTGTTTACTAATTGATGATATTTAAATATATTACATTAACCTCCAAATCCTCCTATGGCAAATATAGCATTTTCATACATACACACAGCCAATTCATCTCTAGCTTCAATCATGGTTGGAAACTTAATCCAATTATTATCTATCTAATTAAAGCAATCGAAATCTTTTAAATTCTCTAAAAAATTAGATAATCCTACTTACCTTGACCATCATTCCCACCAATTACATAAATAAACTAATTTACATTCAATGTTCCAAATCCACTTCTAGATGATGGTAACTTGATTTTTGATGGAATAACTTTTTTATCTTTATAATTATATTCTTCACATGTATCAATACGGACACCATCAACTTTACCACCCATTAATAGAACATTTCCATTAATTAAATGTGCAATCCCAAATTTACATCTATTATTTTTTAATGAATCTTTTTCACTTGCATAATCAGTTTTAATATCATATTTTTCAACTATTTATTTTAAACTATCAACAAAACCACCTATTGTTATATATTGATAATCCATTGACATATGACTAACATTTGTTAATTCTGGTTCGAAATCATGAATTGAATTTAGAAATGTATTAAATTCTTATTTTGAATCATCTTAATGCATAAAAGGTGATTATGGATCCTAACTAACTTTTGATTAATTTTTAAATAATCTTCGAGGTGTACTATGATCTCTATCTTTTCTTCTTTCTACACTTTTATCATAATTTCTTTCTTTCATTTGATTTCTAACTTCTTAAAAATTTGTCAATCTAACTTAATTAATTTACTTTTCTTCTACTTTCTTTTTAAGGTTAATTTAAACTGCACAAGGCCCATTAGTTTCACATAATGGTACCTTTTTGGATTGATTCATTTTTTTTTGTTATTGCTATTGAGATTACTACTAAAGGATTTAATTCTATTATTATTATTAATATTAAGCGTTATAAGATTGCTATTACTATTAATTATTATTATTCTTTTTGATAGATTAAACAATTTTTTATTAAGTGGATGCAGTCTATTAGGTAGGTGGAGGAGGTAAGATTTATTATGAAATAACCTTTTTGGATAAAACTTTAATAATGTTTTAATTTTCTTGTTCTTTATTTAATTCTGGAAATTTAATAGTTTAATCTATTGTAACTATTGATTTTGGTAATTTATTGATTAGTTTAGATCTATTTTGAGTAGTTTATAGAAATTTAATAGGATCTTAAGACTTTTCATCTAACTCTTATAATTCTTGCAAATAATCATTAATATCCTATAGTTGTATTTGGAGCTTTTATTAGTTTTGAGATATTTATTATTTCTGATTGATGAGTGATTGATTTAACTAAGAGATAGATGTAGAAGTAGTTTACTTGTTCTTGTAATTTGGATTCTCGTTCTTGAATGGATTAGCGAATTGAATTGAAAAATTTGGTGATTTCTATGTTTACTCTCTAATACTCTATATCTAGTTAGTCATTCATCTATGTTAGCTATTGAAATTGCTTAATGGCTTTCTAATGATTTAATTGAACATTTTCAGAGATGAAATAGAATCTATTCAATTCCAATCGTAAACTCTAAATATACTATATTTTATACATCTTCCAGAGATTGAAACTAATGGCCTTTGTGACCATCATATAAGATGCAATTAATGCATAATAAAGAACAATCATCAGAGCAAAATGCTAATTATTATATTGATAAGTTACCTTCTATATGTTTGATGTGTTTCTGACAAATGGTTGACAACGTACTCATTAATGAAGAATAGCCTTTATATACAAAAATTCAAATATTTAATTAATAATATAGTTAACATATACATTTTCTTTTTTAGCTTTATTGATTATAAATTAATCCATTTAACAGGAGGAGTGTTGCATAAATTGCTTAATCAGTGATATAATAATTTAATAATTAATTTTTAACAGAAACATTAAATGTCACTTCAAATTGTCAATTTGCCAGACTTTAGTTATAAGTCAAATACACATCGATCATTAGATCTCGAAAACTTCTTTAAAGAATTTGAAATGATGTAATTTTTAGAGGAATGCAATTACTCAGAGTAAGAATTGTACGTTGAATGCAGAAAAATGAAATAATTCTAACAGAAACGCAAATTAAAACTCAACCAATACATAAATAGTTATTTAGAGTCACCCTCAGTAATTAGTCCAGTTTAATTATTGCTTTGAAGTGCAATTACTATTATATATATTCTACTTATTTATTAAATCATTCCAAACTGATTCCTTATTTTCTCAAAGAATCTAAAACCAATTGTTCATAATCCTCTAAAGTCACTTTACCATCTCCATCACTATCAGTCATCTGAATCCAAATTGTAACATCCTCCTTTGTTGGTTAATAATCATTCATTCCCATATGCTTATAAGTTTCTTTCAATAACTCTGGAACCTTTAATGTATAAATACAATTCTGTTACTTCCTCCTCAGTCAAAAATCCTGATCCATCTTTATCCACAAACTTGAAGATACGTCTTGCTACTTCCAATCTTTCTTATGCTATTCTTGATAACTTCTCTGGCACTCTCTTTACTGGTTAAGCTGGTGGTTGTCCAGAAAAATACTTCTAAACCAATTATTCAATATCTTCTGTATGAACACGTCCAGTCGATTTCCCTTAAAATATCAATAATCTTACTATCTAAAATGGTCTAACAATTAGAAACATCCTATGATGTTGGATTGAATCCTTTATTCATAGCTCTATATGCATCAGATAACATCATGGCAATTTCATTTTATTCAATATACCCATCTTTGTTAGAATCATATAACTCCATCACTTGTTTTGCTATCTGTTTGCATTTTTCTGGCTCGAAAACACCACCAAATTACACTCTATCTGACAATTAATAACCTGAACTTCTTAACTTATTAGTATCCATTTATATATTAATATCAATCTTTTATTTTATTAGAATTTTATTTAATACTCATATACATGCATTAATTCATTCCAAATCTTTAAGAACCTATACAGAAACTTAAATATAAATATTAAAATAACACTTCTTAAGTATGAATAAACATTATCTATAATATATATATATTTTATTTAAAAAGATATTAAATGGTATTAAATATATTGATATTCTAAGCCAAAAGCTGCGAAAACATCTAAAGCTAAGAAATTATAAAAAAGAGTTGCAGACAGAAAAAAGAATCCCTTATTTGTTAAAGATGCTAAAAATTTCAGAATTGGCAACGATGTTTAACCAAAAAGAGATTTATCTAGATATGTTAGATGGCCAAGATATATATTACTTCATAGACAGAAGAAAATCTTACTTTAAAGAATCAAAGTGCCAGCTGCAATTCATTAATTCAGCAAAACATTAGATAAAAATTAATGTAAACCACTTTCATATAATGTTATCAGCTTCAAAAGTCTTAAGTTTATTGAAGAAATACTCACCAGAAACAAAAACTGAAAAGAAACAAAGACTAACAAAATTAGCTGAATAAAAAGCATAAGCTCAAAAAGGTGAATCAAAAAAAGTACAAGTCTTGAAATTTGGTCTTAATCATGTTACTACATTGGTTGAAACAAAAAAAGCAAAATTAGTGTTAATAGCTTATGATGTTGATCCAATTGAACTAGTAGTATGGTTACCTTAATTATGTAGAAGATAAGAAGTTCCTTTCTGTTTCATTAAAAGTATTAATGTTTATCATTCAATTTTAGACAAAGCTAGATTAGGTGCATTAGTGCATTAGAAAACAGCCACTTGTGTTGCATTGACTGAAGTCAGAAAAGAAGATCAAGCAGAATTCGATAATTTAGTAATACATTATGTATAATTGTAAGGCTCGTGACTTGAGATAACATTATAATGAAAACCATGAGCTTTTAAGAACTATTGGAGGAGGACAAGTAGGAATAAAGTCAAGACATCAATAAGAGGCATTAAAGAAAGCTTTTGAATTGGAAGAATTAAAAAAGACATCACAATGAACATTCTTACATTACAAGTATATTAAATATAGTTCATTATTCAATAAAGAATTGTTAGTCTGTCTTTAATGGTGATTCATTAATTGTTTCTTCTCTCTAAACACTTTATTGACTTGTGACAATTCTTGATAATGGATTGTAATCATCAAAAAAGATCTTATATCTTACTATAATATTATAATAAATTTGGATACATTTGTTTATGTCAATTTAAGAGAAGACAAGTTTTCGTCTTTAAAATTATTTAGTCTAACTTTGAATTCCAAAAAATAATGGTTTTGCTAATTTCTTCTCTTTATCTTTGTCCTCATTTAATAAATATCTTCCTTTTTTATAAAAGGGACTTTTTATTTCTGCAATCATTTCAGTAATTTGATGCTAAAACTTCTCTTTTTTTTAATCCTTTGCTGTATTTTTAATATGAGGACCATGACTTGGTTTTTTTTAATCATCTTCAAATTATTGTGTTTACAATGATTCATTTTTTTATTGCTATTTAGTTTATTAAATTAAGTGTTTAGATAGTTTTCTATTTTCTTCCAATTTCTTTATATAAGCATGGAAATTTTTATCTGATTTTAATCCTTTATTTTCTGAGTTTCTGATAAATAAGGCATAATTATGTATTCCCATTTATGTATATTAATTGCTGCCTTAATTTTATTATTATACTAATTAAACAGAACTTTATCTATTAGGTTAATGAGCAGTTTGACTCCTTGAAGAATATAATCTATATGTCTTAATAGGGTTGAATGGATTGAAAGGCAGTTCTTCATTATTTTGAGTCATTATATATATTATTATTATTATTTAACATAAATCAAAAATATAATTTATGATTTCTCCTATAACACTATAAAATAAGAATATCAAAAGCATTAATCAAAATATCAAAAATTAGTATATCAAATGTATTTAACAGAATTACTTTATTTACAACAGATAAAAAAGTATGAACATAATTTATCTATAGATTATGATTAAGTTGATATATTAATAATAAACAAATGAAAAATGAAATTACAGAATTAGATTAATATGACAATTTTTAAAAGTGAAAAAATGAAATAATCACATTTTTATATTAATATAATTAATGGTAATTAAAAAGACAACAAAAAGATAAAGAGTTGTACGTACATCTTAAGGAGTTCTAAAATAATCAAATAAGAAAGTTGGTTTTATCAGTGCCACTGCATTAACATAATAACCAGGAAAACTTTTGAGAAGACTTGGTGAAAAAAAGAAAGGGATGAGAGAATTAAGAAAAATCAAAAGAGAAACATAAAAATAAAATAGAAAACCAAAAGACAAGTAATAAGAATAACTTGAAGAACATGATGATGTATTAGAATTACCAAATACATTTATAATTGATTCATTAAAAATATCACCTGAAGATGAATAAATCTTATCATAATTTATGGTTGGAAATGATTCTAAAACTAATTAAATTTTGGATGATTTCTAAAAAGGATTATAAGATGATGAGAATAAGAAACATCATGAAAACATTATGAATAATCCAAAAGTAGTATGTGTATATGAAAAGTATAAATTAATTAAACATTTTATAGTGTTGCAGAATTAATGAAAACATACAGATCAGGCAAATTGCCATAACCATTCCATCTCATCCCAAAATTGGAACATTGGAAATAAGTTTTTGAATTAACAAAACCATCAGAATGGTCTCCTTAAGCAATTTTTGCAGCTACTAAAATCTTTTCATCTGCCTTAGATAGATAATAAACTGAATACTTATATTCAACTGTAATATTACCGGCAATTAGATTAAGTATTCAATAAGACAAGAGATTAAATGTTCATTTATACAATTCATTAATTAAAGCTATGTATAAACCTTAAGCATGGTTCAGATCAATATTGTTTCCATTATGTTTAGAGAAGGATTTTACATTAAAAGAAGCATAAATTATAGGTAGTGTTATTCATAAAGTAAATTGTTTAATTTGATATTCTAGTTACATATTCCACCAATTCATGGTTCTATAGCTATCTTTAAAGTGGCATAATTAGATTTTACTGGTCCAGTTGCTGTGATTTTGAAAGTGTTAATTGAAAAGAAGTTTTCTCTACCAGAAAGAGTATTATTTAAAAATATGTTAGGCATTAGATGAAGTGATTAAATATTTTATGAAATATGAAAATGATCCAAGAGAAATGCCAGTTATTTGGCATTAAATGATATTAAGAGTCTGTGAATTGTATCAACTTAAATAAGATCATAAAGATTAATTAAAAAAATTAATTAATAAAAAGAAACATCATTTGATTACCAAGGAAATATAAAAATAACTAATAAAAGGCACTAAAATGGATGTAGAAAAATGATTATAAAACTAATGTTCATATATTTTTTAAAACGATGGGCCCTAATTTTTAGAATAACTCATTCTTTTATTGATTTTTACAAGTCAATATCTTAAAAGAAATATTTCAACACCGTGAAAAGACATAAATTACTTAAGCTATCAACATATTTGGACTTAAGTCATCTAGTGCAATAAAAATAACAGTTTGGTTGATTCTACAATTCGAAATAATAAATTTCAGGATGTTCCTATTGTTTACACAAACGAGGTTCAAAAAAAGAATCATCACCTTAATAATCTATATTAATGCTATGAATATAATAAGTTTAAAAATTAAAAAATAATCTTTATGATATAACTTAATTTTATTGATAAAATGTCAGTTCTTACAAATTTATTGTAACAGTAAAGAAAGTAATATGATAATTTAAGAATTCAAGAATTTTATTTACTAAATCAATTCTCAAGATGAATAATATAATAATGATTAATATAATTTCTAAAACATCCATCCAAATATAATAATAAAGTTAATATATTAAATGTTTGGATATTATGTCTAACCAAGCTCACGAGAATTTATAGAAAATCTTCAGACTAATATGCAAAGTCCACATTTGGAATTAGCATCAACTGCTCATCGATAAATGGCAATGTCAACATATGAAAGACCAAAAACAATTAAGAGAAACACAACTATTTCAATATTTACGTACTCCAATCGTCTAAAGTAGATAAAATATTGAAGGAGATTCTCCAGTCCATAAGTAGTAATAGAAATATGTATCCTTATTAAAAAGGTATGTTACAACAATAAGGATTACAATAAGTTTTATAAACTCATTAAAAGAATATTCAAAAAGAGAACGTTTCCAAAGAATGGATTCCATATAATGGAATAGAGTTTCAATGTTTCCATTTTATCCTGATGATATTATTGTTGTCAAATGGAAATCCTTTTTGGAATTTGTAACTTTTTTGAGTGTAATAATTTATCCAATATATATTTGCTTTAACTTATTTGAGGAATTTGAGCAGACAGTTTTTATTTTTGATCTAATGTTTTTAATAGATGTAATAATGAATTTTAATACTGGATATATAGATGAGAACAACAATTTGATATTAAATTATCAATAAATATGCTAGAATTATTTCAAAACATGGTTTTTATTTGATATGATATCTGCAATTCCAATTATAAGACATGAAGAAGGTAAGATGAAATTTTTCAAAATGATTAGAGTATTTAAATACTTTCTATTCAAGAGATAAATAGCCTACAAAGGATAAAAGAATTATGTTAAAGTAATTGAAACACTTGATCCTCATGATGAATTTTAATTAAAGACAGGCACAAAGTATTTAATAAGCGTTTTGATCACATCATGTTTATTAGTACATATATTTGGATGTTGGCAACATTATTTTGACTAAGGTGATTACATAACCAATATTTATTGGGCTACTTAAACTATTACAACTGTAGGATACGGAGATGTAAAGACTGAACATGAATTTTTTATTTTGTGGATGATAATTGGAGTTGCCTTTTATTCATTTACAATTGGAGATTTTGCTTTGTTAATGGAAAAATCAAAAGCAAATTAAGAATAAGAAATTCTATTTTTAGTTGAATAATTAGGGAATGCTAAAAAATTGCCTGACAAATTAAAATACAAATTCTTATAATTCATAAAAAATAATATGATGCATAATCCTTTTTGGTCAGAAGAATATAGATTAATGACCAAACAACTGCCTCATAATTTAAAATTATATATGTCAATTAGTGCAATGTTAGATTTTTGTAAATAACTTCCATTCTTTCTTTATGATATCAACAACACCTTTTAGTTATTGATAAATATTAGATATATGATTTTTGAGGAAGGAAGCATTATTTATAGAGAAGGGTAGAGTTCTAGTGAAATTTTCTTTCTTATAGATGGAAATATAAGAATAATGACAAAGGATAAAGGTTTATTATTGAATATCTTGGAGGGAACTATGTTTGGGGAATTTGAAGCAATTGAAGAGAAATTAAGAGGTACATATTGTATAGCATAAAAAAAATCGATTTGCTTAGTTATTCCTTATAGAATGTTAAGAAGAGCTATGGAATAGAGTACAATATTAGATTTTGAAATAAAATAGCTACATCAAAGAAGAAGAAGACTTATAATAAATAATTTTCATGAAGAAAAAAGTAAAATATTAGAAATAAATAAGGAAAGAAAACTGCATATAAAAGATAAGATGTTAGAATTTATACATAATCTTTCTTGTAAATGACCAGAGAAGAGTATTTGTTGGAAAAGAAGAAAAGTTAACTATAAAATATGGAAGAATACAATAAACTAATGTTAAGTAAAATCATTGGATAAAGAATACAAAAAGCATAATAATGTTTAGTTAAATTCAAAAGATGTGTACATAGAATTATTGAAATGAATCATTTACTTGATGATACTATGCCAGAGTTATGGAAAGAATTAAATAATTACCAAATTATCAAAAGAGTGTTTCCAAAGAAATACTTAAAATCAAAATATGAAGTTATCTCCTTATCTAGAAAATCTTCATCAATCCATTCTCATTTGAGTAGATATGCTAATCTAACTTAATAATGTTTTTTCTAAAAATTACCAGAAATCAGAATAAAACATTTGGTTCTTTAACATGTTCGATAAACAAGGAATAAATTCATTCCTTTATATTAATCTCTCAATCATTATATTTAAGAATATCAAGAATAAAGTCAATAATTGTAATCTAAAAGGAAAGAAAATATTGAAAGATCTATTTGGAATAAAAAATTTACAAAAATATCATAAACAGTGATTTTAAGAATTGATGAAATTCAAGAAAGTGGTAATAAATATTTTGCACTAATGCAAAATATGAAGAAGATTGAAAAGCTTTGGTTGAAAGGCTCAATGTACAAATTTGAACTATTTTAATTAACTCATGGAAAAGAAAAGTCATTTTTAATATGAATCAATTTTTGTGAATACTTTTGATTAAATGATTACGATGTTTTTTATATATTAATGTACTTAAAAAGAACAATCATCTTGCACCTTTTCCTCTTTTAGCTGTATGGCTTACATATGGCTTAGCATGTGATCCTGGTAATCCTGAAGCTCTACCAAAATGCTTCAATTCTTCTCTTACTCTTGGTCCTCTTAATAAGATTGTTCCAGTGCCTTTAAATATTAAATTATTTATATACCAGTTGGGTTTTATTGTGCTAATTGATCGAAAGTCAAGACTTTTCCACCTGCTGCAAGAATTCTCTTTCTTGCTGTCTCAGTGAATCTCAAAGCACACACATTGATCTTTGGAACAGTGAGGAGACGTACACTAAATGCTTTTTTACAAATAATTACTCATCTGTGACAGTGCCTACAATAACAAGTGTTCTTGTCTTGTCTTTGGCTGTATTAATTTATTTAACAAGTCTGCTAACACTGATTGGATATCTGGCTGTTCTTGTTTATTAGAGTCTTCTTAAAACTGTAACATTGAAATGTGAATCTGTTCTTCTGGCTAAGAATTTATATAGCTAAGATTCAAATTAATTATTAAAATACCTTGATTAACAATTTCAAATAAAGGTTTGTTGAGGTCACCTTTCTTTAAATATTTCTTTATACTCTTGTCTTCTTATATGCATCAACTCCCTAATATGATTATTAGTGATATTTGTTACCATTTTAAAAATAAATATATCTTTATTTAATTTATGTCATATATAACTACAATAAAATTATTCATCAATTCACAGAAAGTAAGAAACATTCACCTTATCATTCATTTTAATTACCCCTTTCTTGTCAAATCATTCTATTTATTATAATAATGATTGATATTCCATACAAATTATTCTAAATTTAAAAATTTTGTTTTCTTATTAATGATTCTCTAGAAGATGATCATTTATTCTTTTTATACAAATAATTTTCAATAAAAGAAAAGGCTAATATATTGATAAAATATAATAAATAATATAATATTATTCCAATATGGAAATGATCAATTACCTAAATTTCAATCACACACTATTTTAGAAATTGGAATAATTTTAAAATATTTATTTTATAATAGATATATTATTCATCTAGTATAAAATACTCCACCGAAATTTCTTGAGTATCCATTATTTGTGCTCTTTGTATGATAATCATTATACACAAAAGTTGATTTTCCAACTCCTGGAAGACGATTCCTATATTGATAATTCAATTTTACACTGCAAATTCCTTATTTTTTAAGAGATTCAATTATTTCAATTTATATATTGATGTCATTAACTCTCTTTTTTAAAGTAATAAATCAGCATCACTAACAATACTGTCTATGATTTAATTTCTAATTGTTGATTTAGGTACTTTATTGATTCGTTCATCAAAATACAAACTATCCTTGAATTATTAAAGTGTCCTTTGTTTTTAAATACTTTGAGAAGGAGTAGAGCTGTAAAATTTATGTTGCTGCTTACATTGAGCAGTTTTAGGAGTTTGATTTGTTAACCTGTATCTATTTTAAGTTACATTTCTTTGGTTTTGGGTTTCTACTCTAGGTTGATTCCTTTAAGACTATTATTATTCTTATTCAAATTGCTATTAATCAATCTAATTTTAGAAATTGTGATTTTCTTATTCATCTTGAAACTCAACTTTCAATTATTTTTATGGTGATTGCAATTGTTGAGAATTGGAAAACATTTATTGAGTTACAGATTATTTAGGTATTTCTTGCTTTGGTACAAACACGGCAAATTTATTGTTTGTTGAATAGGGTTCATCTTGAAATTCAATATTTTTATATATTGATTTACTATTGCTATTCATTAAGGATTTTGATTATTTTTATTTATTTAATAAATAAATAAATTATAATTAAATTCACCTATGAAATAAGATAAAAAAAAGTAAACTCTTCTTCAAAACCCAAAAAATCAAAGCAAGGGTCCCAAATAATAAGTCACACTAAAACTACCTGACGACATGGTAACTTGTATTATGCCATATTAAATCTATTATAGGAATCAGAAATCAGAGACTGTTTCAATTTTTATGATCCCTCTAGAACAGGATTTATTAATCGTTAGAACATGAGATCAATATTGGGCAATTTTGGTTTCATTAATAAAACTGTTAAAGATATAGAAGAAGAAATTAGAGATGTTGTAGAAGAGTATAATTGTCTCCTTATATTCTTAGAACTCGAGATAGTTTTTCATTGAAGGATGTAATATAATTGATTTCTAGAAAATGGTTTGAAAATAAAGGTAGAGATGAAGAAATAGATGAAATTTATGAATTGTTTGTTAGAAAGTAAAAATTATAATAAAATTTAGGGATCGAAAAGTAGGATTGCCTGAAATTAAGAATGTATTTGCTTAATATCTTGATATTCAAATTAGTGATGCTGATATCCTAGAATTCATCTAGGATGCAAGTAAAGATAAAGATGGTTTGACAAAGGAAGATATCGCAGCTAAAATGGGTTATATCTGATATTAAAATTATAAAATGAACTAAAGATAATTAACTTTATAAACATTTCTTCAAAAACAGCCTACAATCAATTTAGAATACTAATTACCAACTGCTGTAACTACTAACTCTGTTCCAATATCATAATTATGGAGTGAAAAATATTGTTAAAGAGTCTTGAGAGTCAGTAATCTTAAAACATTTTAATAATCATAAGAGAAATAAAAAAGAATTACAGCTCATATTAAAGTCTAAAAATTCTTTCAAAAACCTAAATTTGAGAAAGTTAATCAAATATACTAAGCTGCAGAAATATATGGATTCAATTAAATTATAGAAGAACTTGATAAGGAAAGAAGTGATATTAAGGATTTATCATAGAGAATTACTAGAAGTGTCTCAAGAGAAGAAAAAGAAGTTAAATTCAAAAAAAATAGAGAAAATAGAAAATAAGACGAATTTATAGCTTTCTTAAATAAGAAGTTTCAATTAAAGCCACTTATAAAGATAAGAAATAAGAAAAATAATATTGATATTACTATATGAATTCTTTTTAAATAAATAAGTTATTCATTATATATATCTCTAATATTCATTATTTCTTCACCTTTAAAATCATAATAAGTATTTACTAAATTAATTTAAGTCTGCTATAATGTTCATAAATTTCTTTCACTTCCAGACTTTTTATAATTTTTTTTGTCTGAAAACATTGAATATTTGATTTACTTAGGATGAGGGGAAGTGAGGAAATTCATCAAATACAAACATTACTAATATTTTATTGTTGCAAGGACTAAATTCTTCTGAAGGGAAGAAATTTTAATTTGTTTTAAAACTTGATAATATTTATACAGATTTTTCTAATGAGAGAGATTCTCTTCTTAATTTTGAGAGCTTCAATATCAATTGAATTCATTAAGTAGACCTAGGATTATGTAAAAGGTTTGAACAATTTTTAAGAATTCATTATGTTTTTGAATTGTCAATTAAACAATTTTGTTAACATCTTTAATTAAAGAGGAAGATTTTTTGCTACTATTTTTGCATTGAATAGAGATGCATTTAATTTTGATATGAGACCTTTAAGATACGATACTTGTTAATTATTTGGCTGTTCATGCATACTCTTTTTTGATTCTGAAAGTGATTGCACATTAAATAACAATATATCGATTTTTATTATTTAATCCTATTTATAGACTTTTTAGTAATACAAAAATATAATTCAGACATGTTGACTGTCGAATTAATTAGTACACAATTAAGAATGTGAAAAATTATGAGTAAACTTATATTATTTTATAAATGCTGTTAAATTGAGATAAATTAATTGCAAAAATAAATTTTATTATGGATTAATTGGAATTATTGAAAATATGGAGAGAGATCATTGTAGCTTTACAAAAGAAATACAGTGATATAAATGCTGCATTTTCTGATTTGGATTCCAATAACTCAGGAGAAATTGAAATTGATGATTTGACTACAGAATTAAAGAGAAATCACAATATTCAATCTGATGAGTACATTTGATTAATAATATATTAATAGAACCATAAAACAACTTTTTGAATACTTAAACACTTCATAGTCTGGAGCAATAGATTTGGATGAATTTGAGAATCATTGGACATAAGTTGATTAAAATATAAAGTAAGCAACAAATCAGTAAAAGTTTTAATAACAAAAATAAGAAAATGAACAATAGCTTTTGATATCATCTGGATAGAAATCAGCATAATAGTTTTCTGATTTGTTTAAAAGTTATGCATCAGGAAATTCACCTACTAAATATATTAATATTTAAGGTGATTTCCAAATTAATCATTTTACTTAAACTACTAGAACACCTCCTAAATATGAATAATAACGTCCTCTTAATTTTTTAGATAATTTTAATTTTAATAGGAAAATATCACCACCAAAACATTCCTACTTATTAAAAAGTAGAGCTGAAATTCAGTAGGATAGACTTAGAGATATGTAAAAAAGAATTACAAATATATTTAATGGAAAACCAGAACCAAAAAATTCTTCTCCAAGATTAAGAAAGGATTTTGATAGCTATCTAAACAACAAATTAGTCAAACCAACTATAAACAGAAGGCAGGCTTCATATCCTTAATTTACATTAGATTTTTAGAATCTGTAACCATAGAGAAGAATTCAAAAAAATTATGAATAAAGATTTTCATTTAATACAAGAACAGATCCCTCTCCTAATAGATCTTAAGACAGAATTTCATTATAACAATATGCATATTAATTTTTTGATAGAGTATATGAACATAAACAAACCTCATCTCTTTTGGGATTGTAAAAGAAATAATAGATTTAACCTAAAACAACATTTATGTTCCGATTATGACAATTAAATTTTAAGTTATATAATTAATTATCTATAAGTATTCAATTAAAAATATATATTAATAATGGCAGAAACAAAAATCAGTAATAAAACCAAAGATAGAGTAAATGCTTGTAAAGCCTATATAGAAAGAAAATATAAAATGTTTATAATATAGGAGAGGGAGAAAATATAAGATTGGTAGCAATTGGAATAAATTCTAAAAAGCTTAAGTTTTACACCTATAGAATAGGAATTGATTAAAAAGGAAATATAACACAAGGAAGCAATGCGATTAAGAAAGAAGTTAATATGATTTAAATCTTTAGGAGATAAAAGATTACAGTTGAAGATTTTGAATCCCTTGCCATAATTGGTAGAGGTGCTTTTGGAGAAGTAAGAGTCTGTAGACATAAGAGTACAAATGAAATTGTTGCAATTAAAAAAATGAAGAAATCCGAAATGATATTTAAAAATCAATTAGGACACATAAGGGCTGAAAGAGATTTATTAGTATAATCTAAATGTAAATGGATTGTTGAATTGAAATCTTCATTTTAAGATGATGATAATTTATATTTGGTGATGGAATTTTTGAGTGGAGGAGATTTAATGACTTTATTAATTAAAAAGGATATAATTCCAGAAAAAGATGCAAAATTCTATATAGCTGAACTTATTTTGGCAGTTGAAGAAATTCATAGCATGAATTATATTCATAGAGATCTTAAACCTGATAATATTCTAATTGATGCAAATGGTCATCTTAAAATATCTGATTTTGGTCTTTGTAAACATTTAGGTGTATATTATGATATGGTTATTCCATATAAAAATAATACTCAAGAAATACAATCATAAAATAATAATGTAAGTCGTCGTTAATTAGCATATTCAACTGTTGGTACTCCTGATTATATTGCACCAGAAATATTCTCTTAATAAGGGTATGACTAATTAGTTGATTGGTGGAGTGTAGGTGTTATTTTATTTGAAATGGTCATAGGTTATCCACCATTTTATAGTGACACAACATAAAAAACATGTTAAAAAATATTATCATGGAAACATCATTTCAAAATACCCAAAGAACCAAAAATATCCTCTTAATGTTAAGATCTAATTCTAAAATTGATTTCTGATTAGAATGATAGACTAGGAGATATAAATAAAATCAAAAAACATCCTTTCTTTTGTGGTATTGATTGGACCAATATAAGAAATTAAAAACCTCCTTATACTCCTGATAAAAAGAAATTAACATCAAATTTTGATAAGTTTGAGGAAAAAGAACCTTGGAGACACATTGTTCATAATGAAAAAGAAATTGATTAAGAGAAAAATAAAATTACAAATGAAAATAGAAAATATTTTTATGGATACACTTATAAAAGGAATTGTGATATTGAGATAAGTCCTATAAAAAGAGCCCTTGAAGAATTAGAAAATATAAGACCAACAGTAATTAAAGCTTAATTCAATAAATAGTAAAGATCTTAATCTCCAAAACCTATAAATGTACCTCCTGAAATTAATAAATCATAACGATCTCAATCCCCAACTGTAAAGGATTAACTCAAAAATACTTATATGTAATATATTGGATAGTATTTATCACCTATAAATAAATTAAAACAAAAATAAAGTTGAATAATCATATCAATATTTTATTTTCCTATAAATATTATTATTATCTCCAAGATAATATATCCTATTATCTATCTAATATAAGTTATTTTCAAGTTAATCTACCTTTAATTTATTTTATAAGTTATAATTAATTCTAATTTGAATTAATAATATGTTCTTAATACTTAAAGAAAATAACTTTAATTTCTAAAAAATTAATAATTAAAATTTATAATCAATATGTTTTACACACAAACAATTAAACAGTAATCAATTAGTCAATACATTTAAAAAACATTTGGATTAGTTTAATTTTTTGCTTTAGATACTGGTTTACATAACTTTAATTTCAAAATTTTGAATTATTGATAAATATCTACTATTAAACAGGAAATTAAATTAACACTAAACAAAATAATATTTACCCATCCAATTTATATCCTATATTAATAAAAATAATCCATATCATGACATAAAAATAAGATGCAATTTAAAGAAATTGATGTTTCAAAAACAATTATTTTCAAATTTTCAAAACTTTAGATCATGGGTTTACATAGTATAATATATAAAGTAAATACTAAGGATTAACAAGAGATAAATATAGTTTACCATGTAGGAATAACTTACAGTAACACTAATGTACATATAAAGGATAGTTTCTTTATTAATAGGATAGTTTAATATTGGGCATTCCATCTGTTGGATTTTGTATTAATACCATCAAAAAACATGCTTGATTTCACTGTATATATTATCTTATTTGAAATTAATGAATAGGAATAGAATCCCATAATTGATAATAAATTACATGCAAAAATTACAACAGATAAGGTTGAACATATTTATAATAATATAGTGTATTAAGAATATGTAGCCATTTGTAATAATGATGAAAATGTTAAATCATAATAACTTGATAGAAATATTCTAATCAAACCTTAATAAAAGAATGATTTGATGTATAAAAGTGCCAAAGTTTGTAAAGAATACAATAGTTCTGTTAATTTTATGATTACACCTCTAATTGAAATATCAGCATAATTGATTAAATTTGAATATTTTGATTTTATTAAAATATGAATAAATAATTTAGATATCCAATAATTTATAAAGCTAGTTGTCAGAATAATTATGAAACTTTATAAATTAGTTCCAAAGAAACAATCAGTTTGAAAGAATTCAAATTTACCAATATTATATTGAATTGTTGGTGTCTCTTATTGCATATACTTCTCAAAAATTGAATTCAATTGAATATAATTTTGTATAGGTTGTAATGAAACTAAATCAAAAATGGCAAGAAAAACTGAAATGTTAATAGGGTAATTGATGTTTATGTATTTAATGTAAGATAATTATTATAGATTATCTAATAAATTCCAAAAGATCTCAAAATTACCTAAAAAAATTGATAGGACAGCTATTGAAATGATAATATAAATAACAATAGAATTAAAATAAGCAGCCGTATCTGTAATTGTTTTTTGCAGATTAGTTAATTATTCTATATTTAACAATTTAAGAGTGACATTAGATGATGGATTATTTCCTTATTCATTAATAAGTATAACTTATTCAAATGATAAATTTAAAATAGGATTTTTTACAGATATCTAAAATTCTAGATCAATTTAATATTAAACATCTAATAATTCTTTTGATATTTCTATTATTGGTATTAATGTAAAGTTGAATGAATTTCTTTTTATGTTGGATACAGATATTTAAATTGATTTGATAAAGTCTTCAGGATAGTATTATGATTAAGATAACATAACTGGTTAAGAAAATGTTAATAATAAATGTGTTGGTTTATGATCTATCATCTAGAGAAGGGGGAGAGGATAATCTTATTAAAAACAAAGACTTAATTGATCTAGGATAATACATTTCCAATTGTTTTCAACTTAACATTTGTGATTACATCCATCATATTCATAAAGATTACCATCATCACATTGTTCTATCTCTAAAATAACAATACCATCTCCACATTAAGGAAAACAAAAAGAATTGTGAATATAAAATCCATAAGGACACTCATAACATATTCCTTGTTAACAATTTAGACATTCAATAGAACATTGATATTCACATTCATAACAACCATCAAATTAAATAAAATTACCATCATCACATTTTTCTAAAATTGTTGTAATTCCATCTCCACAAATTGGATCACATTATTATGTAATTTAATTAAAAATCCATCCATTAGGGTTACATTTCAAACAGGTTTTACCTTAACAAATTAAACATCCTAAAGAACATTGAATTTTACATTCATAACATCCATCATATGGTAGATTATTAGTATCATCACATTCTTCAAATGGATAAGTAACAATTCCATCTCCACAAAATGATTGACATATATCAGAAAAACATTGTTATAAAGATTGTTCCCAAATGCAATTATCTCCATTTTAATCAATTAAACATTCAAATTCATTTTTATAGTAATTACAGTTAGTTTTTACTTAACATCCTCCTTCTAATTTAAGAGTACATTATATTTAAACAGAAATACATTCTTCATAAGTAAATGGAATAATAGGCATAGAATTACAATTTTTATCATAACATTGTCCAAAGATCCAAATGCAATCATTTAAATCTTTATCAAAAGTACAACAACTTTGATAATGGCAATCATAACAATTTAATCTCTATAAGCAAGATTGACCATCACTTGTACAATGTTTATCAGTAAATAATTATTAACATTAAAAATCATTATTATATTGAAAGTCTTCACAAACAATAGTGACACAAGGTTCATTTATACAATATTATGTATAATCTGAACATAAATGTGTTTAATCGATAAGAAGATTATTGCAATCCAAAAGAATACATTTTAGATTGATATGATCCCATACACATTTACTATTTAAAGTAGCATTTTCACAAGAGGATTCACTCACATAATAGTTGCATTAGATATTGATACATTTATCAATATCCCATATACATATATCATGATTTCTATTGAAATTGCATTGATAAGAGTAATTATAATTTTGACAATCAGTTAATTCTATGCAACCATTTAATGAATCATTGACAGTACAAGTATTTAATAGAGAGTTACATTTTGTATGAGTATTATTGCTTGTATCTAAAATATCACATGCATTTAATTCAAAACATAGTTAGAGATCAGTATTCCAATAACATTTCTATTTAGTTGCATTTAAATAGCATTAACTCTCTTATGCTTGTGAACATTATTGTACTAAATTTCCACACTTAGGTTCATCTCCAATAGTGCATACTTTATTAGGTTTATATTACTCACATTAAGTAGTTGTAAAAGAAGAGAAGGATGCAAATAGACAAGCATCAACACATTTATTTCCTATAAAAACACAATTGTCTAACCAATTATTACAATCAGATTGATTACTTGGTTATCTAATTGTACCATTTATATAATTAGAACAGATTCTTTCAACACATTATGCAGATATATCATAAGTACATTTTGTACCACTTCTAGTTATTGCATTTTCACAATCCATGTGAGAGTAATCTGAACAATTTTTTAGAAGTGATGTGCAAAAACTGCTCATCCAATAACAATATTTGGCATTAGCTTCACAATTTATTTATGATGAAAAGCTTGCACATAATTCAGCACAATTTCCAGTTGTTGGAAGTGCACTGCCATTCATTGTCCAAACAAAAAGACATTTAGTTCTATTTTCTGCATACTTGCAAGAAGAGTATGCTGAATAAATAATACAACTAGATTAAGCACTTGTACATGTTTACATCTATGATACTGTATACAAATTATTTTTATTATTACATTCTTTATGATAATCCATAATTACTTCTTCACAATAATTACTATTGATACATCTATTATCACACCAATAACACTTAATGTTATAATCCTCGTATTATTAAATACAAATTGTCTTTGTTGTATAAGATTAACAAGTATTAGTTTAGCATAAATGGAAAGTTGAATTCCAACTACAAGTAGTTCCTTTTGGTTTCTAAAGATCACAGATAATGTTATTTGTAATAAGATTGCACGATGAAGCAGTGCAACCTATTCCATCTCTATAATTCAATTCACATATATCATTTATTAATTTACATTCATAATTTGAAATAGCTGATACATTTAAATGACAATTCTTAGTATTGTTTTGAGTAACTTGTTAACAAATTCCACTTATAAACTTACAAGAAACCTCATTTCTTGAAACAGATTAATCACATTTCTATTAACTAGTTATAGAAGAACAATATGTCATAACTTCACATCCTGATTCTCTAGTTCCATCATCTTTTATTTTTTATTAACAATTTCTTGAACTATTGAAATATTTAAAACAATCACTATCATTATTAGCAATCGTTTTTGATGAACATTACTACCCTAAACAAGAAGTACCATTCCAAATACAAGGTTCATAGTACGAATTGATTTTACATTATAATTCAAATGTATACAGTGAACAATCTGTTTTTAATAGTTCACAAGCAATATTTGTATTAACACAAGAAATTGATATTTATTCACATAACTGATTTGTAATTGATAAATTTAATGCCATAGGACAACTAGTAGGAATATAATCTATACATTAATTTGTGCTTGTATTCCATTCACATTTCACTCCATAATAATTATCAACACATTTTAATTGATTAGTATAACCTGAACAAGAGTATTATTTTCTTAGACATCCTACTGCTCCAGCAGTATTGACAGTACAAGAACTATTCCAAGCATTACACTCTTAATGATTTTTAGTGGTGAATGAGACAGTCATACCACAAGTATCAAGAACATTTCGCTCTTTGCATTTGGAAGTAGAAATATCATAATTGCATATTTTATTCCATTAGTTACACTAATAATTAGTCGATTCTCCACTTGATAAATTGCAAGCTTTAAAAATGCAAGATGTACCATCCCAAAAACATTTAGTACCATCAGTCAAACCTAAACTGCAAAATGATGAGTCTGAAAATCCTGAACATATTATTGGCCATTCTACACACGCAGTATTGGAAGAATTAATAAGACATTTCATACCATCAATTTTTAGATTCTAACAAAAAGTTGAAGAAGAACTAATAAAATCAGAGCATACCTTAGGAATACATATACCAGCATTCCATTTGCATTAATAACCATCAATAGTCTGATAACATTATTATTAATGATAATCATTACAATTTAATAGTTTTTAAATACATCCATGAATTTATTAGATACTAGATAATGAATAAACATTAACAGTACAATTTTTAAGCCATAATTCACAATCTGTATGTGTAATAAATGATACAGGTGCATCAGAGCATTATTTTAGTTTACATTTCTTTGGTAATTTGCAAGATAGATTTGTTAAACAATCATTTTAATATAGTGTTTCACAAGTGTAATCAAGACATGTTCCAAGATAATAATCATATGTGCATTTATTATTAACTGTATTACATTATAAATGGCTTGAGAATCCAGGAAAAATAAAATTAGAACAAACATTTTCAATACATTAATTTGAATTCCAATAACAATTCCTATTATAATAATCAACATCACAAAATTAACTATCATTAATTAAATTACATGTAAAAGGTCTATTTTAACAACCACCATTAATTTTACCCATACATTTTCCAACCATTTTACATTAATTATGATTTAATGTTAATAATTAACTATCACATCCTTATTTCTTGCATTAATTATTATTATTCAACCAAAAACATTTCTAACTTGAAATTGATATACAATCTTCTTCAGCATCATAATCCTCACAATTAATTGGTCGACTTTTACAACCACCTCCATTTTTAAAAACACAATCTAAATGGAAATCAAATTATTAACATTAACTATAATTTGAATAGATTTTTAAATCTTAAGCAAAAGAACATTCCTTCTTTTTACATTAATTATTTATAAAAATGCATTTATTTCCATAGACATCAGTAACACAACCTTCAATTACTAAACTATCTTCACATTCTTAACGTAATACACAAATTTATCCATTTGTTGTACATTCTTATAATTAACCTCTACATTCTTCATCACTTTTCAATCTTAAATTACCACAAATCAAATCTACACATTTTAATAATACTTAATCCCAATAACATTATTATGATTTAACTTTATTATAATAACATTATTCTTATAATTTAATCATACTGCATTGCTCTTCACTTTCCACACACCCTCCATTTAAAGATACTGTACAAGTTGATATCTATTCTCTGCACTCTAAATCACTTGAGAGATACATTGGTAATTCAATACACTCTCTACTAACTCTGCATTTAGGGTTTTCAGTGTTAGACCAAAAACAATAATGGTTTGCTTTATTCATATTTTAACATGCAATCCAATTGTCATATTCCTTACATTCACCAATATCTATACATTTCATACTATCACTAACACAATTGTTAGATGATTCCCAACATTCATCTCTTTTAAATACTTTACACTCTTTAAATTCTATACATTCACCTAAATAAAATCCACATTTATCATTTTTTCTACAATCTTCCTAAGAGTATTTCCTACATGACTCTCTTAAAGTCTCAAATTCCATATAGTTTTCACTATTTTTTAGTATACATTTATTATTATTCCACTAGCAAATACTTGATCTATCACATTATTCACTATCATTTATTTATCCACATACACAAATACTACTGTATTCACATCTTATTTATAATGATAAGACTGTTAATATGAAAATTTATCTAGTAATTTTCATCATAAATTATTACTAAATTTTCTTATTTATTTATATATTCTGTCTACTTTTATACAAATCAATCATTTCCATATCGATTCATTAATTTCTAAGTAAAATTATTCAATCTTTATTACAATTTTACTTTTAAATTCATTTTCTAAAATAATTTATATATAACTATACTATCTGATCATTTTTATATATAAAATATTATTCTTTGGTTTAAGATATATCAAAATGTTAAATTTAGAAATTCCCAAAAAATCATCTAATCTTATATATTTATGACGTTGAAATTTACCCATATAATGGACAGTATAATTATATTCTAAAAATATATTGTTGTTATAAATTAATATAAATAAAAAGTATGAATTTATACCAAATTGATAAATTTACTCAAATAACATTACCTAAGTCACCACAATCCAATTCTACAACTAATTTGTATATTGATAATGAATGGCTTGATCAATAATTACAATAAGTTCAATAAGTGGATTTCCAAAATTATAACCTACCCAGTAATACAGATATATCAGAGTTTGTATTATAATAATCATTTGGAGAAACTCCATTATTATAATAAAATAAAAAGGAAGAAATTTAATTCTCGATATTCAATTTAGAAATCCTTGAAGATGATGAATAAAACAAATAAAACAAATATTCTCACAATAAAAAGTATTAATTAGAGAGAAAGAAAATGAATTTTAAAAAAAGCAAAACAACAACCAATGGATTTGCTTTAGATGAAACTGATGTATTTTAAACAGAGAAAGAATAATTTAAGAAATGGAAAGGTTTATAAGTTTAAAAAAAATCAGAATTTACAAAAAAGTTTAATGACTATAAATAGGATAATTATATTGAGATAGTTGTCAAGTATTTTGGATCTAAATATCAATAAACATTATTAGTAAATAAATAAATTATAGCTGCAGAATTAATAGTCTTGGCACTTAAGACATTTTAATAAGACTAATTTAGTGATAAATCAAAATATGAATATCCTAATTTCACTCTGGCTTATAAACTCATAGGAATAGAAATTACATCAGCTTAGTATCCATATACAAATGATGAAAATTTTGAAAATGACCTATTTAAATTAGATGATGAATCTTTAGAAAATCCAGAAATTGATTTAGAATCTTAAGTATTTTATAAAATTGTAGAACTAATACCAGGACTAAATTTTTTTGGTTTAGATTTCTAATTTATAAAATAAACATATCTATCAAATCCAGAATTTATTATTTTATTAATAGAAGATCCAAAATCATAAACATTTTATCATCTAAATATGAACAAAACTGGAAATCTCAAAGATTGTAAAAATGAATTAAATAGAAAATTGTCTAGAAAATACTTAAAAGATAATTATTATTTAAGTTTGAAATATCCATGTGTTAATTATGATTGTGGAGATCTTGGAGAATACTTTCCAATAAATTAATTACCTTTGCATTGGTTAGTGATCTAATCAAAATCTTTAAATTTATAATAGGAATCTTTGGATGATGCAAATCTTCTTATAAAAAATAACAATAATAATCTTTAGGATGATAATAATCAATCTAATTCTTGTAGATTTTTATCATTAGATTTTATGCAACTTGCAATTGTTGAGAAAATGCCATTATTATATAGTTACTAAGAATTTAATCTAATTAAGTATGATAAGGGATGTTTTAATTAGATTGTGTTTGGATTAGACTATTTTGACATTTATTATTATTATAATGAAAAATAAAGCAAAAATAATGGGATTATCAATTTTATTTAAATGATAGCAAAACAAATCTTCATAGAGAAAAAAGAGGAAAAAAAATAGAAACGAATTCCATTAAGTGTTATAACAGATTTAAAATAGAAGAAAGATAAATATTTTGAAATCCATTACGAATTATCTGATGGATTTAGAAAGAAATTGTAATTTTTTTCAAGAAATGATGATAAAAATGTAATTCGAGAAGTTTATAGCAAATTAGAATATTTAGTATCAATTTAGCAATTTAATTAATGAAATTTTGTATTATTTCATATTTCTCCATTATTAAAAATTATCTAATCATTAAATCTAACCCATAGTTATAACATATATATTTATATAGAAAATTTGAATATAGAAATACAATTATTAAATTATGTCAAATAAAGTTCCACTCTAAGTAACACTTGGAGTAGATAGATAAGGTCTTTAGAAATTTGATGATAAAGTCCAGTTAGGAAATGAAGAATTCAAAATTTTAGGTGTTAAAATTAGTCTAGATGATACCTAAATTTGTGGAATCGCTTTTACTTACTAAAGTATATAAAATGGAAGAAAAATAATATGTAATGATACATGCATAACAGGGAAAAACATTACTTAATATGAATTTGAAATAGGTTAAAGTAATAATAAAATTTAAATTAAGATGATTTCATTTAGGTCCTTTTCGGATATTATGAATCTGGGATTACTTAACTAGGGATTATTACTTATAAGGGATAACAAGCAATCTTTGGAAAGGATAAAGGTTATAAGTTTAATTATATGTTTATGGGATATACTTTTACAGGATGTTCTGGTTCATATAAAAAAGGATGCATAGAATCTCTATCTTTTAAAGTAACTAAGTTACCAAAAGAGTTTATTATTTAACAAGTATCTATTTCAATATTATTCGATACAGTTCACACCTTTACTTGGAATAATTTATCCAGAAAATCCATATGAGAGCATTATACTTACTAATTTTGAATAGGAGGCTAAATATTAATATGAACAACAACCTTAACCTGTAATGTAGCCTGTTGTTACTTCTGATATTATTTATTCAATGATACCAAATCAGACACCATAAATATAATAAGGTTATCCGGTTTAGAATCAATAAGCCCCTTTAAATTAGATGCCTCCTTAAGCTCCTTTAAATTATATGCCTCCTTAAGCTCCTTTAAATTAGATGCCTCCTTAAGCTCCTTTAAATTATATGCCTCCTTAAGCTCCTATAAATTAGATGCCTCCTTAAGCTCCTATAAATTAGATGCCTCCTTAGGGAAATCCTTATTAACAGCCAAATCAATATTAGTAATATCCAAATAATTAATAATACTATTCTACACCTTAGCAAGGAAATAATCAAGTTATTATAGTAAATTAAGAGTAATAACCATAATAATAATAATAATATTAAAAATAAGGATCTGGGTTTGCAGGTACAATGGCTAAAACTGCCTTAGGAACTTTTGCAGCAATAGAAACTGTTAGGATGGTGGAAAATATAGGTCATCATCATCATCATTAACCAAATGTAGTTGTAGTTGGTATAAATCTTATTTAGATAGATTAGGTAATAAACATCATGGACATCATCATCGTAGATGAATTATAGAATTGTAATTATGTTATTTATTAATATAATGAATAATTTTTTAAATTAACATATTAAATTAAAAAATTAAATATTGAATGCAACAAAGTGAATAAGGACCTTTGTGGTAAACAATACCTAAAGATTTTCTGTAATCTAAAGTCAAGTTTGAGGCCACAGTAACTAAATTAGGGAAGAAATAACACAAAAGACATCTTGTTATTACTGATAAACATATTTTATTATTCAAAGTAATTGAAACTATATTCAAAAGGAAAATGGAAAATATGCACATAAACTATTGCCTTTAGATTTTTCAACTAGATTTGAGATATTTCGTGATGCTCCTACTTTAAAGGCAAATGTCTAAACAAAAAAATCTACACCAAACCCTCCTCATTCTAATAGACCTGATATTGTTAAACCAGAGGATGTTTAAACCTTAGGAGATATCTTACATATAAGATTATAAATTGAATCATCGGACAAATACTGGGATTTCACTAGTGATTAAGAAACACTGAAAACATTTAGAAAACTATTTGGTTAAAAAATAAATCAAATGGGATTTCATCATATGTTTAAAGTATTCAAAAAGATAGGAAAAGGCAATTTTGCAAGTGTGTATTTAGCAGAGAGAATAGAAGATGGTTAATAAATGGCAATTAAAGCATTTTCAAAAAGTGCAGTCTATGCAGAAGAAAATGGGAAAGTAAGTTTATACATATCAAAATAAGGAAGGACTAATTAATGAAATAACTATTATGAGAGAATTGGATCATCCAAATATCATGAAACTTTATGAAGTCTATGAGACTTAGAATTCATTATATATGGGTTTAGAATTATTATAGGGAGGTTAACTTTATGATATAATAAAAAAGAAAGTAATATTAAACAATAAATAAATACAATCCATAATGAAAGGATTGTTAGATGGATTGGCACATATGCATTCTAAAAATATTATGCATAGAGATTTGAAGCTCGAAAATATATTATTCAAAGAATAAAAGTTAATTTAAACATTATTATCTTAGCGATATCAATTCTGTTGTTATAGCTGATTTTGGTTTGGCAACATTTGTAAATCTTCCAGTCTATTTATATTGTCGATGTGGAACACCTGGTTTTGTAGCACCTGAAGTGATAAATATTACCGATATGTCAACTACTTATGATAGTGTTTGTGATATCTACTCTTTAGGATTAGTGTTCCACATACTTTTGACAGGGAAACCAGGTTTTCCAGGAAGAAGTTACAACACTATTGTTCAATAAAATAAAGATGCCAAAGTCAATTTTAAGAGTCCTGTTTTTGATGTGGTACCACCACAAGCATTTGAATTATTAAAACAAATGTTAGAACCTAATCCAAAAAAAAGAATTACAGCAAAATAAGTTATGGAATTCGAATATATTTAATTATGCGAAGAAAATCAATAAAACATTTCCCTAGATGATGATGGGAATATAGGAGATATTGATGATAAACCTGGATTAAATGTCAGAATACAGTAAATCAATGAACAGTAAAATCTTATACTATTTAATAGATCAGCTAAATTTGATATGCTTAGAATTAATTAATTGACTAACTCACCTCTAAAATCACCAGTAATGTAGGCAACTAATAAAATGAAAGAAATTCAAAATAAAGATTAATAAATGATTATGAGAACTCCTGTTATTACAGGTAGAACTGTTGGATGTGAAGGTAAATCAATATACTTCTATAATTTCTAGACTCTCCAAATATGAATTAATTTGTTTCACCAAGTGTGTAATTCAAAAAATTATAATAAAAGTAAGTAATTTCTAAATTTTAGTTAACAATAAGCCCCAACTGGCAATGTTTTATTAAAATATACCTAAAAACCATAACCACAATAACCAAAAGACAATGAGGACGAAAAGAAAGAATAGTCTAATGTTGCCAAATCAGTAAAGGCTGCTCTTAGTAAACATATTTGATTTAAATCAAAAACAATTATTTATTATTGTAAATAATATTATAAAAAATTAAATGAAGAGTTTTACGAATTATAAAATAATTACCTATAATTTTTCATCATTCTTACCCTTATTCCTTTGGTTTCTCTTAAGACTCCTCACTTTCAGATTGTGAACTTTCCTGTTCCTGTTCTATAGGCTATTCCTTTATTTTCTGACATTAAAAGTCAATAAATTATTAGTATGCTCTCTATAACTTCTCCTTTAGATCCTTTTCCATTTCCTAATTAAAAATATACAATTATTTTACATTAAATCGCTGATTACTATATTCTTTAAGTGGATTCATGCCTTCATTCATTTTAACTGGTTGCCATAACAAATATGGAGCTGTTCTAATAAACTTCTTTAATATTATATACTTTGTGATAAAGAATTCTCTCATAGTTTTTAATTAGAGGTCCAATAATAATTACTATATATTATTGTTATAATATTTACTTGTCTTCTAAATTCATCTGCTGCCAATTCTCTTTCCAATTCCTTTCTCTCAGTCACTAATTTTTCCTTTTTTTTCTATTATCTATATTTATTTTAATACATCTTAATTCTCCTTAAATGCCATCAAATCTTATCTTTCTTTATCTTCTAATCTTTTATTTATCTCTATTTGTTTATCCAACTATATTGATATGATCATAGAATTTACTTTCTATTTCTCCCCATCTAAATCTTTCTTTGCTCTTTGTAAATGGTTTCCAAATAGACTTTTTACTATTCTTCTATCTTTCTCTTTCAAGGCAATGGGTACTTTTTGATCAAGCTACTTTTACTTTTCAGCACGTTCCTCTTTTGCACCTTCAAGATTTATTACAAAAGTCTTCAAAACATTCGTATTCTATAAATTACCTTATCATTTTCATCCCTTAGTTTCTTGTTTTTATGATTATTCCTTCTATTATTATATTATAAGAAAATACTAAAAAGGCATGCTTTTAATTTCTTTGATTAAACTTTTTCTTTTAATTAAACTCTCCTATTATTTCTTATGTAATTCTTTCAATTTATTTTTTATGTCATCTACCATCATTTTCATTCAATTATATTTTATAAATAATTTATATATTATTAAAATTATATATTATACTAATTCATATTACTCTAATCTCCTTGTTATATATGTAATATTACAAGAAATTGATATTAATTATAACTCATATTCATATTCAGATGTATAGTTGTTTTAATACAAACTTAAATTAGATTCTTTGAATGTAACAGTAATTCTTAAATAATCTATTATAATGTATAAAAGGTGAAATTCAAGAATAAATCTCCTATAATAAGGAAGAGTTTCACAGTTGGATCATTTTAATACTTATATAATTTGATTTGATATATATCAACATATTTTAAGTAAGGATAGTGCTATTCTAAGAGAGAGGTTCAGCTTGAATTGAAATGTTTTGACTTTCCTGAATAGAAATGAGATATATAGTAATGAAATTTGAGATATTTATAACAATAAAATGATTTTTATAATAATAAATGTAGAAATTATTATAATATTAAAATATGGATGACGTATCTATTAATACTCATCATAATTCATATTCATATGAATTAAATCTTTCTAAATTGGCTTGAAATTATTATAAAATAACTCAGAATGTCAGAATTACCATCCATTTAAAATTAGGATGTCTCAGGTCCAAGGAATGAATAGAAGGAGTTAATTCCCTAAGAAAAAGAGACTACTAAAAATATATCAGAATAATCACTCACAAAACAAGAGTTTTACAACGATGATGAAATGAAGGCAATAATGATATCAGGAATAAAATCAATGATAGGGGGATTATTATTACATATAGAACTTGGTACATTTTATGTTTGGGGATCAATAAGTATAAATTAATTCATATTCTAATTATAGGTCCATATATATGTTCTTGGATGAGAGAGAAAGACTTGAGTGTAACATTGAATTATATGGCCATCATATTCCCTATTCTTGGTTTAATAACAATGTCTTGTCTGTCGTTCGGTATAAAAATAGCTGAAAAAATTGGATTTAAAGTTACAATAGGATTGTGCTCAACCTCAATCGCATTGGCATTTTTGATAATATCATTTGTCCAAGACATTGGTGGTTTCATTGCTATCTATTGTATAATGGTTGGAATTTCTGGAGGATTAGCTTATATGTTACCAATCATTTGTGGATGGAGACATTTTCCAGACAAAAGAGGATTAGTATCTGGAATAACCATAGGTGGATATGGATTTGGGTCATTTATATTCAATTTTGTTTGTAAAGCAATAGCAAATCCAGACAATGAGAAACCAAGTGTCATATTTTAAGAAGATGGAAAGGATGTGAAATACTTTGATAATAGTGTTGGAAATCGAGTCCCTTTAATGTTATAGATCTTGGCAGCCTGTTATTTAGGCTTGGCCATTCTATCAACTTTATTGATTAGATTCCCAAAAGAAATAGATGTAGAAAAATTGATAGCTACAATTGAAGCTAAAAAGAAGAAAAATGCAGCTGAAAATCCTAATCAATAAGTTCATGTTCCATCATCTTATTTACCTCTTGAAAAGGAGTGCTAAACAGTGTAATACAATTATAGTTAATTTTAGATCTAAAGGAGTTAAACATGTAGTTTTTCCAATACTAGTTTTAATTGTATTAATGTCATGCACATTAGGAATGTTGATATCTAATTGCTATAAGTTTTATGGATAAGAATTAGGAATAGATGATGCCACACTCACAGCTACTGGTTCTGTTGCAGGTGTAATGAATGGATGCTCCCGTTTCTTCTGGGCTACTTTATCAGATAAAACCTCATTTAAGTTTACATTCACATTAATATCAATTCTGAATTTAATCACTTCAGCAATACTACCATACAATACTGATGGGATTGGATATCTACTATTGATAGCTATTGTTTATTTAGCTGAAGGAGGATTGTTAGCTACTTACCCTTTAATATGTGCAACAGTTTATGGCAAAAAGATTGGAGGGTTGATGTATGGTTTTCTGTTCTTTATGATTGGTGTCTGCAATATGCTTGGCTATATATTTTATCGATTTGCAAGACTAAAGATTGGATGGGAAGGTGTGTATTGGATTTGTTTTGGAATGAATGTTGCTGGAATCATATTGGGAATCATTTTGAAGGAAAAAGGATATGATTGGAGAGATGTCCAAGTCTAAGCGTCAGATTAATTAAGAAACGATAATTCAGAACATCAACAATTACAATAATAACAATGATTTTGATACTCGATGTTTATTATATTATGATTCAAAAATATTATAAATATACTCTTAATTTAATATTAAAATGGATTCTCAATTAAAAATGGATTAATTTATTTAATGTTTATTTATTAATATATTTGTAAACACTAAGTCAACAAGAACAAGTTTATTCTTTCGCTTCTTCCTTTGAGGAATGCGTAGCCAATAGAATCGGTTTTAAATCATTCTTCTCAATCAATCCATTTTCTATTCTTTAAACTAATTTTCCTGATAATGTCAAGAACATATTCTCTATTTATTCACCTGTAACTGCACTTGTTTCAAAATAGGAATCAATTGAATATTCTTTCACTAATTTTTAAACCTAACTCTCTGTAACTCTTCTTTATTCCTTTTTTAATACAAATTTCATACGATCAAATCTATCTTATTCCCACATGCTATAATGCATATATCAGGCCTTGCAAAATCTCTTGCATCTTTAATCCACTGTTGCATGTTTTAGAAGGATTCCACGTTTGTCAAATCAAAAACGCAAATTGCTCCTAAAGCTCCTCTGTAATATGTTCTAGCAATTGATCTATATCTTTCTTGACCTGCTGTATCCCATAACTGCAATTTTATTGATTTCCCTTTTATTGAAATCATCTTTGAAGAAAACTCTACTCCTACCGTCTATGCCACATTCTTTGGTTCTAATTTCTTTCATAACATCTCTTTACATTTCCCATTCAAATAATTATATAATATGCTTGTTTTTCCGCAACTTCCATTTCCAATAATTATTATTTTAAAAATATAATCATATGGTTCTTTGTCCATTTCCATTTTCTTTTTAAAAATTTATTTTTTTAATATTCTTATGAAAATGTATTTTATAAACATGCTATTTCCCTCACTTTTAGAATTGGAAGTGTTGACACTACAAAATGGAAATAAAATTAAATTTATTCATTTATAACAAGATCAAAGAATATAAAAAAGTGCATGTAAATAAAAATAATGTTAATTATTGATTTTTAACTATCAATCACAATCCTATTTTGATTAAGAAATGATAAATGCAATTCGAATTATAAATACCTATATAATTTTTATATTAAATTAAAATCCGTTAGTTAGATTATGAAGAAGAAATATTTCATTTACTGAAATAAAATGATTTTCAAATTGACAAACTTCAAAATTCAATGATTTTATAATTTAAATTTTTCAATAAATTTAATACTTTGGGTTAGAAAAAATATAAAAAGCATTATATTTAATAATCATTAATAGGAATATCCTAAAATGTACATCTATTTAATAATATAATAACTTGAGAAATAGATAATACTTTAAATTTTAAATAAAGTTCAAATTTTCTTGAAGATTGTTCAATAATGAAATTAATCTCTTATTATTATGACCTCTTTAGTTAATTAAAGAAAATGTAAAAATTTATATACAATGAAAAAATTAATTCTTAGCTTGAAGGTGAAAGACTCTTTAGTTAATCAGAGAATTAATTTCATTGCTTCAAATATTTAAGAATTCTATCATAAACATTAGGATATCAATTGAAAACAGATAGTTAAATTAATATATATTATAGAACATAACATCTTTATTAATATCTTTATAAAAACATTTTTAAGTATTTAATTTAAATAAGCTCAATCTTTGAGTGATCTTCTGAAATGACAAATCAAATTTGAAGTCACGAATCAATCAAAATTGATCTAAGATGTTTAGTTAAGCCAATCCCTCAATATGCTATTAAATTGTAATAAATTATAAATATTTCTTTTGAGTTAATAATATTTATTCTAAAGATTTCATTTTAGATTAAGTAAAATATTTTAAATATCATGAATAGTTATTTTAATATAGTTTAACATTTTTTTTGAGTTAAAAATTTATACATATCTTAATTATTTTCATTAATTTGCAGAGTTGCTTCTCTCTAAAGGTTCGCTAGGATATCCATTTGGATGTATAGATTCAATTTGTTACCACATGTTCTAAAATAGAAAAATAGAAGTTCTTCCTGGAATATTCCTATTTTCAAATAAAACAAAAATATGTTTATTTTTAGAGAAATATATTGAAACGGCCTAATTAGATATATATGCCAGGTTAACATTAAAAGATATTAAAAATGCAATTCAAAATAAATAATGATTAATTAGTATTATTTAACAATATATAAATAGAAAATACTTAAGTAGAGTATATGAATATAATCAAACGTAAAATTCATTTGGCATAATCAACATTTTTCCATGGCGCTACTAAATTCTTCTTTTTTTTATTGTTCGTGTTAAAAGGAAGTATAATGAAATACAAAAGCAACATGTGCATACCATTAATAAAAATGCAAGTTGAATTGAAAAATTCCAATCTGTATATATAAGAGGAAAAATCAAGTATGTTATAAATATTATCATTGAAATTAAAGCTGGTAGTAAAGCAAAAAATGCATCAATTACGTTTAATATACTTAGAGTTTTTTCACCAACTTTCTTAAGAATACAATATATTGTTATGTTGAATATTATTAATATTAGAACAATTCCAAAAATAAATAAACCTATAAAAGTGAGGTGGCTTGTAAATTAACATAAAAAAATATCGCAATTTTCTGGGTCGAAGCATTTTTCTTTGTTATCTAGTTTTATGCAAAATTTGCCTCTAACAGTTAAAGCAACAAGGACCATAATCCTAAATTAGGTAGCAAAGTAATGAAATTATGAGAAGGCCAAAACTATCAAACCTAAAAGAGCAAAAATGCTATGCATAAATTAAAATTTATCTCATCTTTCTTATAATTTTTAAATAAAAACAAATGCATCAATATTTCCATATAGATGCAATTTTGTTTTCTTAATTAAATATATAAAATAATGAAAAATATTTAAACTATCCCTTCATTAATATTTCTCTTTAAAATAATTTCTTTTTTACTACCTAAACACAATTTGTTTTCTAAATTATCGCAACGCATTCTTCAAAGCCACACATCCTTTTATCAACCTTGTTTTAAATATATCAAAATAACTTATTTATTATAATTAGCAATTTGAATCTTCAACTACAAAATGATATTTCTATTTAATTTGTGTCTACCTATTGAATAATAATTTACATTTTTTTACATCTAATTCTGATACAAATTTAGTAATAAAATAAGAGTCTTATAATTGTTTCTAACCATAAACGGTGAAGAATTTTTTCTTTTTTATTAACCAATAAGAAAGAAAGAAGGAATTAGTTAAATTTAGTTCTGATAATTGTAGTCAATTACTTACACATTTCCCTGAAAATGTTTCATTTATTTAAGGGAAATTTTCAATAGGATTGGTATTTTACCTATTGTTATCAGTAGGCGTAATAACTAATTTATTTTATTTATGAATGAAATCAAGATATTTCATGATAATTGGTAATGATTTCAAATGAGAATATAATAACAAATTCATAGTGAATAATTTTTGTTCATTTTGTTATACAATATTTGATCAGATTTATATTCTAATAAAAAATTAATTTATAGAGTTAAATAAAAAGATATTAATAATTAAGCTACATTTAGTTAATGATATATGATATTTTAATTCATATATCCCTCCAATATAAATTTTTTATTTATCCAAATATAGATATTCTCCTATAGTAAATATTGTATTAAAGAAAAATTAGTAAAATTTTACTGAAATATTGACTAGATATCAAATTTGAGTTAGTTTATATCTTTCTTCATAGTTTTTGAAGATTAAAAGTTATGTAAATTCTAATCTCTTCTTAATTTCTTAATTAAAATATAAAAAAATCATCAATGGACAAGTGTAATCTTAACCTCTTACTTCAACCAATATTTCCTAATTAATAACTCATTAAAAGCTAAGCTGTTTTTCAAACACATAGATAATTTGTGTTTAACCACAAGAGATCAGTATATTTGTGAATCATCAAAAAATAATGCTAAGATATGTCCTGAAAGATATGATATTGTGTATAGACTTTATTTAATTCAATTTTTATTTTTTTTTATCAAATCTCCAATTCATTATCAGATCTTCTTGTTTATTAGCACATTATATAATCAATATGACGTTGTAATTTTAAAATGCAAACCCAAGCCTTTTTCTGAGGTGATCAAATTATTATCTATTTATCAAATTACTGGACAAAAATATCTATATGATTTTCTCATAAATATTAAACAAGTTCTACTTATGATTTTTAAGAATTTGCATCGCTTTCATTTTTCCATCAATAAGTTAGTATACTTTGATTTTAGTATTTCAAGCAGCTATTAGAGAGTAGTATTGTCTTAGCTAATTGCAATTGCAAAGGAGCATTCCTTTTAATTGATAGAATGCGATTTTTTTACTTGATACTGAATTATTTAAGTTAGATTTTTGCATCAAATAGATTTAAGGGTTAGAAATGTAATTAATGTTATTAATTATTGGTTTTGTATAATCGAAATACTTCTAGTTTTGAGTTTAATTAAATTATAAATTGCTTCTCCAATTCTTAAATAAATAGAAACTTAATAATTTATTCTTTAATTGAATTCTTTATCATTTTAAATAGCATCACTAATTACGGATTCTACTCTTTTCTAACTGTATAAAATACTAGTAAATAATTTAAATTACATATTATATTATTAAATCTATTTTATCTTCATTAGCTATTTATAGAGCAAGAACCTACATAATGTTAGATAAAATGTTAGAAATTTTTAAATGCAATTTACAACAGTTTCGCCTCCCAGGTGTTGTAGATTAATTTAATATTTATTGGTTTGAGCTTTTAAATTCACTGAAGTAACTATGCAATTCAGTATTTAATAAATACAAACTGCCCATTAATTTTTGCATATCATTATGATGGATTAAATTAGAAATACTTTATTCTAAATTTTTTTTGATAATCTTGTTGTTACTATATTGATTTCAAAAATATTTAAAAATAAGTCATATAAATATTTGAAATATTATTGTAAAATTTGATTTATGAATCCTAAATGATTATTATTATTAATAAATCTTTCTTTAAATTTTTTGAAAACAACAAATAATTTGTTTCCCATCTCATTGAGAATTCCTTTCAAATTTGCAAACTTATTAACTTTCTTTTATTTCCTGCTTTGATTGTTTAAAAATATTTATCTTTGAAAACTCTTAAATTGTTATGATACATCTTCAGTTACCTCTAATTATCTCCTATCTCATCAATACATAAATTGTAATTATTTTCCTTAAGAATTAGAAGATTATTAATTATGATTATTTATTTTTATGTTTTGTCTATCACACATTCTTTGTTAACTATTCAAAATTTTTTAAAATTAAAAATCTTACATTTTTAATTAGTCAAATGATAAATGCATAATGTAATTTATTTTCTAACTCCAATAACAGAAATATGGTTACTTAAGACTGTAAAATCCTCATCTCTGATACAATTTGGTTAATAGTGGAGGTGAAATTATTGAAAATAGTAAATGCGGTATGTTTTTGTATATTTAGAAGTTGGATATTAATGCAAATTTATACATCTCAAAATCTAACAAACCATTAAATTTCTTATAATGATTATTTAAATTTGCTAAATAATGTACTTACTATTAGCTTATTGTTATTTAATATTAATAGTATGACTTGTTATATATAAATTTTTGCCAACTTTTTTTGAAAATAATAGGTTTAAAATAAACTTGAGCACCTCAAACAATTCTTGAAAAATCCTCGATCAAAGGACTATACTTATTTCTGAACCTATTGTTTTAGTATAATAAGAATTAAAGAAAAGTGACCTACTTTAATCTAAGCATTATAATAAAATAATATTGTATATTGATGAAGTTATAACGAATATCAAATATAAAGGTACTATTTCAACTTATTTTCATATATATATATTAATGATACATATACAATTAATTAACCTCTTTATATTAAAAAAAAATTCATTACAATTTTTTCCAAAATCCTTAACCTAATTCAATCAAGCTTATGAAGCATTAATTGATACTTGCAAAGAGTATACTTGACCTTATTATGATATTAATAAACGATGATGAATATTCCTTATTTATATTATAATAAATTACTTCTTTGTTTCTAAATTTAATAGTCTCTGTTATAATGAAGTATCCATGAATAACTACAATTAAGCAATCCAAACAAATGTAAATAGCTGAATCAGGGTAGATGCTTAGATAAATAATTAAAAATAGAAGAGTAGGAATAAAAATAAAAATTGAGCCAACTTAAATATAGAATAATTATTACCTTTATAATTAATCTGAGTTTTTGATCTAGTTGTATAGAAGGCAATAGAAAAAATGAATATAAAGTTAATAGTCCAAGATAGAAAAATTAATTACACTCCCCATGTATAAGCAATCAATATGCAAATTGTGGTTAGAGTAAAAACATAAGATAAACATTAAATAGTGAGATATAGAAGGATTTATAAAATATGTTGCTATTAAGGAATAACAATGGTATTTACTTTTTGAATTTAGGCTAATCCAACATTTAACCAAATTTACATAACTATTCCAATTATTAGTGAACAATAAAATAGAGCTGTTGGTTTTGGATAATTTTCTTGATCTTATGAATAGACACATTCATCTTAACATTAGTAAGCACTCCCAAATCCACAATAGCAAAAATCATTAATCTAAGAAGTCTAATCAACCAACCAGAACTACATACTAGTAAAGAGACCAAAACAGATTATCATTAAAATAAACAGATTTTGTATCGCTAAAGCTGAAAAGACACTGCTTTCATCGTCAGCCCTCTTTTCTTTTATATTGATACCTATTGATAAAATATAAAGTAAGTACTTTTCTATTATTCCACTTCGAGTTATTTATGATCATTAATATCGCAGACTTGTTGATCATTTAAATTTTATGGCTTGTAAGCATCATAGCTGTACATATTCATATACATATTTAGAAAGATATTAAATTATATATTAAAACTCTATTCCATATTTTTTAAATATAATGAACAATTATAAATAAAAAAGATAAATTAATGAACTCATTAAATTAAAATTATTTAAAGGAAGTTATTAAAATTAATAATAATTGTTGACTATACTATATTCAGACCGCTCCATCTTTCTGTTGGCTGAATCATTAGAAGCCTCCATATCATTTAAGGGATGATAATTTAAATATTAAATATTGAAATATTTTATTATTAATGTTTATTAAACTTATTTGTATTTTAATATAAATGAAGATGAAAGAGCCTTGAATATATATACTATAGAGAATTTGAAGATAATAAGGATAATATTATTGGACCATTAACAAATAATGAAAGTGTAAAAAATGGCTTAATATTTTCTTTCGCTAGTCAGATAATTAATATAATAAATATGAATACATTGTTATAATTCATGTCTGCTTGACACTTTTAGAGCTTAAGTTTGATATAAATAATTTATTAATTGATTGTATTTAACCACATAGAAATTGTAGACAAAATAATTCTACACAAACAAATTTAAATTAGTTTGATATTATCACATTTAAATTTAGTTAAGCACATCAATTATCATTTTCTTATATACAAAACAATGTGAAATTATTAGTAATACTATCGAAATAATTATCGGAGTTTTTTTTATCTTAAAATGGCTGCATGATTTTTTCTTTATTTGATTGATTATCGATTTATATATTGAAATATATTAAAAATTATAAAAACTCTTTCCTAAGAAATGATTTATTTACATATGGTATAT
>JPFL01000024.1:294730-401534 GCA_000733385.1 Paramecium biaurelia | reverse complement strand
CCAACCCCAACCCCAAACCCAACCCCAAACCCAAACCCAACCCCAACCCCCAACCCCAAACCCAACCCCAACCCCAAACCCAACCCCAACCCCAACCCCAAACCCAACCCCAAACCCAAACCCAAACCCAAACCCAAACCCAAACCCAACCCCAAACCCAAACCCAAACCCAAACCCAAACCAAGTTTCCAAAAGAGACAAACGAGTTCAAAGATTCCTCTTCTCAGCTCATCCTACTTCCTCCATAGACAAAGGACTAGTATGAGGGATTCTTCCCGCATTTCGTCGTCAATAGAGACAATAAAGTAATTTCTGTATGAAGACCCTTGGTCGAAGCCCTCTGTCCTACTCCCCCAACGGGCAAGACGACCCCGTCAGATTCTAGTTGGTTTTTCACCCAAGTCTCAATTCCTAAGAGACTCTAAAGAGGAGATAGATTCGTTTTTGTGAAGTGAGTTTACCACCTCTGAAATCTTTTGTAATTTAATTTTTTAGTTACATATTTATTGTGGGAAAATCTGAAAACAAACTGATTTGTCGTATTCCAAATAACAATTTTTATTTTAATATATAAAAATCTTTTTTAAATTTGTAAGTTCAATTTTTAGAATCGCTTATTAGAAATAAATACAACAATCGGTAATTAAATATAATTTTCATTCATATATAGAGAGTAGGTTTGTTATAAATACCCTATAATGTTGAATCAAGATAACAAAAATGAAAGTAGAGTAAGAAAATAATTATAAAAATATAACCAAAATGTGTCTAATGATATATCAGAAAAACAGGATTATTGATTTCTTTGGTTCCTCTCCATTGATCCAAATCTTGATTTTATTGATCACTATTTTCTTATATTTTAAAAATTATTTGAAAATATCAATTATTAGGTTTGAAATAAGAATAAGGGTGAAACAACCTATATTAATCCAACCTATAATTTCAGTTAACTCTCTGTCGTGATTCAATTTCAGGATTTCATATGCAGAAAAGATTAGATCATTCAGCATAATAAATATTTCTGTTATGATTGTTTTAATATTTTCAAATTTGTTCTCAAAAGGCTAACATATAAAACAATAACAGGAGAATACGCCACATAGACAGGCTGTAATTAGGCTTTAACCACCCATAAGACCTTAAAAAACGACTAAATTGATAATGAATAAAGTTTTTTTTTTTATCAACAATATTGTAAAATATTATTTAGGGCCTTAATATTTTTAATTCATAATTCCCTCCGCCAAAACTGATAATTTTTTGGTAACTTTATTCTTTGAGCTTAAATAACAATAAAGAGAAAATATTAGGAATATATTACTAATAAATGTAAAAAGAGCTAAGAATGAGTATAAATTCTAATTAATCCAGGGTATATGAAATACTAATAATATTTTCGTTCTTAAATCTGGATTAAAAAATTAATTTTGCTACTTTGAATAGATAATCTTTTTCTTCATTGCTGACCAATTTTAATAATTGCAATAAACTAGAAATCTATAAATTAAATAGGAGATTATAAAATAAGTAAATCCAAATATTATCATAATTATAAATGTTTAGAAGTATTATAAAAAGAAACAATCGATTTAATAGTATTCAAATTTCCATTTAGCTAACATAACTGGGGTTTAGAAATTAAATATTTTTTCAAATTTTTGATTTATTTACAATTTACCAATCATTGGTGTAAAAGAGCCTATAGTAAAAGTTTCAAAATAGACTTGTAAGTTTTATGGGAATTAAATATTGTGAAATTTCATATAGGATAACTATTAAAGCATATCAAGAACATTCCATAAAATTTCTAAATTACCAGATAAAAAAGAAATTCCACTTATACTAATTATTACATACAAGACTATTCTACTCAGCATGGAAGTCTTAGAAATAATGGACTATTGATCAGCTGACATATTGTAGGGAGACTTAAATTCCAATGTTGCCTTGTTTGAGAGCAAAAAGCATTATCTTAGATATTTACAATGTTGTCACTTTTTATTTCAACTTTTAAAATAGGATTTTAAACACTATTCTTAAAATTGACAATTATTTTATAAGCTACATCTGCCAATTATGTAGTGAGAGAAATCATTGATTTGATTTCAATGTCACAATCATTAGCTGTTGTATTTGTTATTTCAATAAAAATCAACTAAAGAATTTGTTCATCACTAATGTCTTTTTCATTTAAACACACTGGTTCAGAAAATGATATTTTAAACTCTTAAATACTTGTATCCGTTTTAGATAGTCTGGTCAGAGTAATATAAGGTAGAATTACATATGTGTAAAAACTAATTTTATATTCTGTTATGCATTTCCAATTATTTTCAATCTAGCAAGTTTCATTACATCCATCCTTATTTTAAAGGTTACCATCATCACATTATTCTAATTCTTAAACTAAGTACCCATTTCCACAAATATTAAGACATAAAGGTCCATCTTCAATATATCCAATTTCACATTAAATACATTATCCTTGAAAACAATCAACACACTTCTAGTGACATTAATAAGTGCATAAATAACATCCATCAAATGGAATATTATTTCCATCATCACATAATTCATTTCCTACTATATATCCATCACCACATTTTGAATAACAAACTTCTTCCACCAATTACCATCCTGTCTTCTGACATTCCTAACACTATTACCTTCACAAATATTGCATCCTTATGGACAATGAACTTTACATTTATAACAACCATCATATGGTAAATAATTGCCATCATCACATTATTCATCCTGTCCTAAAACGATACCATCTCCACAAAATTGGATACATTAATTTGAAAAGCATTTATTAAGATAAGCATCCCAAATGCATTCAAAATTCTCATTATCTGTATTACAAGCTTCTTAAAATAAGTAATCCTAACAATTCTGCTTAGAAATACACCCTCCATCTTATTTAACTGTACAATATGGCAAATATGAGTTACATTCATCATATCTAGTAAGAGAAAGTGATGCAGTTTCGCAGATTTTAGTATAAAATTTTTCATCAATCCAAACACAGAAATTTAAATTAATATCAAATGTGCATCCATCATTGATATTTATATCCTCACATGCCTTTCTTAACACACATTAATATCCATTTGTTACACATCGCTTGTCCTCAAATATAGAGGCACAAGCTGAATCTACTGCATAATTGTAATCATAACATCCTTTAACACGACATCCTCCTTTTTAACAAGTAGAAAGGAACATTGCACATTCTTGATGAGATGAGGCAGTTGAAGGTCCATTTTCACATATCCATTCTATGCAACTACTTTTCTGATCATCCCAGAAACAATTTACTCCTTTTAAGTTCATTTATCCATTGCTAATGCATTATTGGTAATTGTAATCCCTACAAAAAGATTAACCTATCTCGCATCCATCAAAATTTTTATTAACAGTACACTAATCACCAAAATACTAATGGCAACTATATGCTGTATATTAAACTAACTAGGCTGTAGAACATTCCTTAAAAGTACATTTATTTTGACTTTTAATCCATTCACATTCAATATTATTTTAATCAAAATAACATTATTCTTAGATTAAATAGTTACTGCAATTATTCAACTCTTAGCATCCATTTAAAGTTGCATTAACTGTTACACTCTCTTAATATTTTGTTACATTTGTCATGACTTGTAAAATTTGAGTCCAGATTTGAGCAAGTTAGAATTACACACCTATTTGAAGGTATCTAAAAGTAGCATTGGTTTCCATATCTATCCATATAACATTATGTCTTGTGTGCTAAATCACATGAAGCAGGAAGGTCAACACTTTAAATTATATCTAGTTTGACAGTGCAACTTTTGCTGAGATAGTAAGATTCACATTAATTATGGGAGATATATGAAATATCAGCAGAAGTACAATCTTCAATACATGAATTATTATTGATATTAAAATAACAATTAGTGAGCCAATTTTTACAATCTAAGTCATCCAATGGTGGAGTTAGTTTATTCTAACAAGTTTTTTCTTTGCATTGTGTATTAATAATAAATTAATTGAAATATTAAATTAATTAACTTCTTTTATTTTAATATTATTATCCCAAAAGCAAGGAATTCCTTATGAGTTGTAAGTATTTGAACACAAAGTAATATTAGAATAGTTGCTACAATCACCAATAGTTTGGCAAGTTGTGTCTTTCCAAAAACACTTTGAAGTAAAAATAATACAATCTGCTATAGTTGTTAACAAAGTACAATCTAAGATTTTGCAATAAAAGGCTCCATCCTACATACACTCAGAATGCCAATTAAAACAATCTAAATTTGTAGAAATAGGAAATGATGTTGCCTAAAATATATTTTTACATTGGCCTGAACTCCATTAGCAGTTTACACCATCGATACTTCTTACACAAGCATCTTAGTAGGTGTATTCTGAACAAAGTTATTTTTTTATTTTGCATTTGTAATCTATTGAAAAAGAAATTGTCTATAAATAAGACCTATCGTGGCAATCTGCATGGGATTAAAGTGAAGTCGTGCTACTTAAACTACAATATTTATTATTAGAGCATTTTGTAGCGTTATTTTAACACCAAAAACATTTAGTTAGTATTGAGGACTACTATCCATAACTATTTTCACAGTCAGATTATGTTGCATAATCTGAACTAATTTTATTATAGCATTAAGAATTTACCCACTAACAATTTTATCCATCAACAAGATTTGATGAATTACATATTATTGAATTTCTGATAACGCTACATTTATAAATGAGCATCCTGAGCCTTTAGTGTAATTAAATCTGCAAAAATTAGCATTTACTACTAAGCATTCATGTATTTATTTGGCAATCAACATGATTTACGCATTTACCATCTTACCAAATGCTTCATATTATAAGCATTATGAATTAATTTTATTGAGGCACAATCTCCTGTGTAAGTACAACCAATACTATTAAGAACACAATCATATTTCCAATCATAGCACATTTTATCAGTAATTACAGGATAATTTGCATTAGTTAGATGTTCACATTTTCTGGATTCGCAAAGTATTATTTGAGAAATTGTATCCACATTATGAATTTAACGACTGATGTATTACATATTTCTTATCCACCTAATTGCGGTTGCATGAACTCATTGCTTAACAGCAATTGCAATTAGTAATTATATATAATTAATTAAAATAACAATATCATATCTGTAATTTGATGAAAATTTTTAGCAGAATTTGTTTCTTTCGTAAGATGTAAATGATGCAGCTGCATTCCAAAAGGGTTGTATAGGTGAAATTTTTAAATTGCAATACTGATAACATTAACCCGAAGAATAACAGTACGAGGAATAGTAACATTATTATCCTAATGCTGTTTTTTTGCCTTCACAAAAAAGTGATGTTGCAATTTTATCAGTACAGTAATTATCATATCTACAATAATCCTGAATGTTGCACTTATTATTATATTTCATGATTGCACTACTACAAAGATTATTCGAAAATAATAACAGCTGTCAGTAAATTAGCACCCCTACCCACATGATTATAAAATACAGGAGCTATTGTATAATTGACAAACTTCATTGCTTTTACTATCCGAAATTTATTCACATCTATAAGATGGTACAACCTAACAATAAGAATTAAAAAATAGCATCTATCATTGTATTAAGTTAGAGTTAATTTACATATGGTCGGATTTGTAATCTATCCACAATATTTTGGTCTAGACTCACACCCAGAACCATAAGTTCCATTAGGGTAAATCTTTATAATTGACATTCATTAAATTTCCTAAAAGTTAAACATTCAGCCTCAGTACTAGCAGATTAATTTTCATAACACTAAAGATCTCTACATCTATGATTAACTAAATCCCATAGCAAGGTTATTAATTTTAAGTTATAACACATTGTTATTCATGATTATAATCACAATAATTTGAAAGAGGTTAACAACTTCTAGAAAAGAGATTTATTGTACACTTAGATAGAAAGTTTTCACAATCTTGATGCGATAAATCTCCATAAATTCTCTTTTAACAATCATTAACAAAAATCTCTTCATAGCATTTTTGGTCATAATCACTCCAATAACATTTTACACCACACAATGTTGTTTTACAATTTCTTTGCCTGATGTATTCAACTCAATTTACCTTTTTTTTTTTACATCCTATTGGATTAAAAGAGGAAATCACAGTACATTTAGGATTCCATGCTTAACATTCATAATGTGTATCATAGTATTATTAGGAGATGATGTACAATCAACAGAACTAGGTCTATTCATGCATCCTCCAGGTATTGAATTATATATACAATGACCCATCCATGTATTGCATTCAATATTATTTGTATAATTTATTTTAGAAGCATCTGAACATTCTAATACTTTACATAAACTACCGGTCCAAAAACATTTGGTTCCATCTTATAAATTTAATTAACACTATAATTCACTTATCAATTGATCACAAGTATTTGGCCATTCTTAGCATCCAAAACCAGAAGATCTTATAATGCAGGTTCCCTGTAAAACATTAAATGAATTGCAATCTTCATTAGTCAAATTCGTTAGGATCTGCATCGATGCAAATTTTATAAATCCTTTTTTGATTTAAGCTATCCCATTTACAATTAATACCTGAGAAAGTAGAATAACATTGTTCTTTAAGAGCAGTTTCGCATTAATTTTATTTATTAACACATCCAATCAATACTTTTGAATTTGATAATACTTACACATTAACTGTACAATTTGGCAACCACTCTTCACATTTTTTGTTGCTATCATGACTTTGTGGAGCAGTTTTACATTTTTTCTCAATACATCCTTAATTGATTGCACAAATAGTCCCATTTGAATCCACAGAACAATAATCAATTTCAAAAATATTTTCACAAATATTATCTGCACAACCCAACAACTCTAAGCTAAATGTGCATAATGGACTCGCCTTTTAGCACATTTAATGATTTTTGTAAATTGGAATTTTCAATTTATTACATTCTAATAATGTGCATACTCCATCAAACCAAATACATTTTTCTTTATCTTTATTAAATTCACAACATTATTCATATAAAATCTATTCACAAAATTCAACTGAGTCTTAACACCCTCCACCTAATTTTCCTATACAATTTCCATATTGCATACAATCATTTTGACCATAATACTCTGGAGCATGTTAACATTCTCTTCTTACACATTTAATATTATACCATATGCAATCTTCTTATGCTATTGAATAACAATCTACATAACCAACATAACCTTCACATACTTAATGTCTATCTTTACATCCTCCATTTTCAGAAGTAACACAATCCAATAAATTATCATAATTTTAACATTGCTAATAATTGGTAAGTGAAACTAAAGCAGTATCACATATCTTGATTTTACATTAATTCTAATGAAATTCACATTTATTTTATTAAAAATCTGTGACACAACCGCTTTTATTTTAAGCATCACTACATTATTTTCTTAAGATGCAATGAATTCCATTTGATGTACATTCACTCAAATATGATTTACATTCATAATCTTAAGTAAAAGGTAGATTTTCACATTTTTTTTCAATGCATTTTTTATTGATAGAATCCCAAAAGCAGTTATTTATTTTTGAATTACTTTCAAAACATTACAAATCATTAAAATATTCACTACATGAACTTTTTAATTTTATACATCCATAACCTTTTTCATCTACAGTGCAGCCATCTAAACCTTCTTTACACATGGTATGACTCATTAAATAGATTGGAAGGTCTTCACAGGAAAGAATATTTTGACATTTTTTTTCCATTTTTTAAATCCAAATGCAATAGTGACTATCTTTATTTTGATTATAACATCCTATTTCTGTTTTATAATCATTACATTCCAACTTTTCAACACATTGTTTGCCATCAGATACACATCTATGTGAAGATTATTGACAAAACTCTTTTCTGAAGAACTTACAATCGATAAAGCTTGAACAATAACCCTAATGGAATCCACATTACTTCTAAATTCTACAGTCCTCTTCGGCAAAAGTTTTACACTGTTCAGTTGTTTCCTCTTTACCCTCTGGACCTCCTATGTTAAAAACACAAAATTCATTCAACCAAACACAAATGCCTGAGTTTTAACAGTCTGCCTAGCTTTAAACATGACCACAAATGCATTTTTTTGAAATTTCCTTACTATTCACTATTAGAATTAGAACAAAGAAAAGTGTACAATACTTGAAAAAATCATTTTAATTCTATAATTAGATATTTTTGCTTTTATACTTATTTTTACATTTAATTAATGTTTATTGGTTCAAAATTAAAGCCTAAACACTTAACGATAGGAAGAATAATGGGAATACAAAACCAAACACATTAATCATAACAAAATAATGTTCTATTAAAATAATATAGTATTTTTTTTAATTACCTAATAATTTTAGTCTTTAAATTCATAGATCAGATTTTTTTTATATACCTTGATTATTTCAAAAATCAGTATACATTTGATTCTTTGGGACTTTTCAATTTAATTCCATTTTCTCAATTCTTAAAACAATTTAACCTACTCCTCATTTAATAATGTGCTATTTTTAAAAATTGATGTTCATATATGAGTTATAGAATTTCTTAATAAATCAATTTTTAAACCTATAAAATACCTTAAATATTCTCTTAAAAGAACACCTTAATATTTATTAGATTAATGTTCTTTGGCTATGTCATATTGACAGCACTTGCAAGTTTATGATTGAGTCGACTATTTCATTGTTGCCCAAGTTGAAATATATGAGGTAGTTTGAAATTTTAATATAATTGCTAATCAGCATAATTCAATTATTTTCTTTTAAATTCTTACTAGGTGGTGTTATGAAATTTCTGGCCTTGCTGGTTAATTTTCCATAAAGATTCTTATCTTTTCATAAAATAAAAATCATAAGGGTTCTAAAAGTCTTGTAATTAGAGAATATTCAATTATCATTTATTAACAATATTATTAAATTTACTCTTAAAAATCATTAAATAAAACAGGAACCAAGCTCATCTTCATTATTTACTAAATAATCACTTATAAAATGAAGGTGGGGTGTATAAATATTAATTAAAAGAAAATAATTCTTTGTTGCAGTATTAAAGTTAAATGTAATATTATCACTTTTATATGTTGATCATTAATCTTCTTCCATAATTGCTTTCCTTATTATATCAATACATCTGTGTTCTGTTTCAAATGAATTAAATATTGCTAGTGCCTTAGTTATATAAATTAAATTACATCTAAATATTGTGTAACACCATTTAATGATTTTATGGAGCTAGATTCAATAAGGCTATCTAAAATGATTTGTACATCTTATGGTTTGTGCATTTTTTCAATATTTTATTTTTTATGTTTTCCAATTTATGAATAAACATAGTTTGCCAAATAAGTAGTAATATTTTTTATTAAGTTGGAATGGTAATAGTCAAAAGCCTTTATCAGTTATTTCTCCTTAGAAATCAGCCCTTAGACTATTACTTTAATTTCAAATTTATCAAACTCTCCTAAACTAAGAATTTCTTAGACACATTTTAAATATTGATAATAAAGCCATCTATCTTAGCTTCCTTAACAAAAAAAAAATAATCCTTTCAAAGGATGTTTATTAGTATCAAACCAACCTTTTAAGCCTGCTTCTGCTAAATCAAGCATAGTTTAAGCCTACAAAATTTGGTTTAATCTTTGATATGACTGGCATTAGATTAAATACATCATCGAAACATAAGGATGTACAATTTTATTATTTGATTATAAAACTTTAGAGTACCCATCTATTGTGTTCTAAGCGCAGAAAATAGTCCAAGTTATAATTAACTTTTAACTAAGCCCATTTTTTGCACCTTAAAATATGTTTAATTAAAAGTCGAGGACCTTTAATTTATGATCAATTGTTGTAATATCTGATAAAAGATTCATTTTTAATGAAAAATAAACTTTTTATTTGGTTTCTTCATTTTTAATTTTAAATTTTATTTGATCTATTTAATTTGATTGATCTGCTAGTAGTGATTGAAGTTGAGAGTTTTCATTATTCTAAAAAAAATTAAAATACAACGCATAAATCATTTGTAAATAATTTATATGATTTTTGTTTTCTAATTATAATTGCAAAGAAAAAAGAAAATTAATTTTCGGTAGACTGCATTCTATATTTATTATTATCCTTAGATGATTAAGTATCGCCTCATTAATTAAATCTTTATTAAATAAGTGATTGTAATCTTAATCCATTGTTTCATCTCTAAGAAATTCGTAATCTTTTATTTTCAATTCATCAAGTTAAGAATTTGTCTGATATTCTGTAATCTAAGATACAATATTTATATACAAGTTGATGGTTAAATAAAGAAACTATTGTTTTTTCTTATTTCATGTATGTATTTATATACTAAAGTATTATCTAAGAATATTTTAAAGCATTTTCATAATCAATCAAATTCATGTAGTATTTACATTAAAGATGAGCTAACAGAGCGTGCATTAAAGTACCTTCAACATAATCATTTAATCGAAAGCTTAACAAATGAATGAAAGTTATACATATATTGTTATTTTACTTCTGAATATCCTATTATTGCGTTTACTGTATCCAGTAAGGATTCAAACAAATGCATAATGCGAATCAATTAAGGCTAATTTTTCAATTACAAAAGGCATTCTTCGATAATTTCTTTGATTAAAAAATAATCTTAATTCATCATAAGGTTGAACAGTAAATATTATGAATTAAACTTGATATCTTCAAAATACAAAAAGTTATTTGTGTACTCAAATAGATATTTAGATGGAGCAGGCAGACAATTATTATTATCTTTGAAGATACTATCTACAATCATTAAATCTTATTCAAATCCTTAATGAATTTTATGAAAAATAAAAGCCTAAGATTACAGCAATCTTTATATCAACTAATACATTAAATCAACTACATCATATTACTAATTTTATATAAATGAATGTAACAAACCAAGTACTAGGATAGATGAATTAAAATCTTCATTTATGTTTTCTTAAATTTATTCAAATGTGTTTCTAAGTCTTTAATAATACTTAACATTACAATTAAAAAACTAACAAAACAGCTAATATTATTGAAATTTACCAATCGATGCATCAAAAACTAATTGATTTACACATTCGTTATTAATTTAAGCAAATTTTAAGATTTAGCAATAAAATTTTGGATTTGGTTGAAATTATTTAATTCCAAGTTTTGCCTTTTCAATTAATATAGTATTTTGCGGATGAAAATTTTCAAGATGCTTTTCAGAGTGTGAAAAACAAATTGAAAGATAATAAAATATTTATAGTTCTTCTAAACCAGGGTGATAAAACCAGTTATCATCTTTTATCTAAAGGCTCTTGTGAAACTCTTTTAGTAATTCAATTGATGTTTACTTTTTGGTGTGCCTAAAATGTTAGTCACAAATATTTTTCAGTAGAGTATGAGTAACAGGCTAGAGGTTATCAAGATGAAACATTTGTTAAATAAGTCTTATCTAGCACATACAAAAATAAGTATCAATATTTTTGTAATTAACATTATCAATTTAATTCTAAATAATTAATCTATTTTCTAAAGTAATTTTTAGGTTTGAAAACATCATAATTTAAAACTTTATGAAGTCATCATCATCTGATTAAATTAATGAGAGCTACTTTTTTCTGCCAATATCGTTCCATCTTAATTACATAATGACTAGGTATTTGCCAACATCACATTTCAATTCTTATTTTTGATCCTGTTTAGAGATTTTCTCTTAATTTAATAGTTTTAATTGATTTAAATAATAGTGATAAATTGGTTCATGAGCACCCTCTGCTTCTTAAAATTCTTTATAATAATCCTTAAATCTGTCGTTTTTACTATCATGTAAATTTATCATCAATAAAAACTTAAAATAGATCAACTAAGTCAGATATAATTTATCACCTTCTGTCAAAGCATCTATTCTGGTATCAAAAGTTTCACTTATAAAATGATCATCATCGGTTGGAGAAGATTGTTCAAGATTAATTAATCCCGGACTATGATCAAGAGGAATATCTAAAAACTTAGGGGCAGGGTCACGAGATATTAGCAGTTCTTAACTTTATATTATTTCTGAGTAATGAATACCAGCAAGTAGAAAGTTTTTGTTAAAATATTAATAAATAGCCTTTATTGTTTGAAATTGATTTAGATATCTTTGCAATTGTGTTTGATATTATATTAATATTAAGATATAATCTTTATTCTTTCTTAAAGTATTTATTAAATTTAATCTTTCAAACGAGCTAATTGATGATTACCCCTCGTTGTTTGCTTTCATTCTTCTCTTTAAAATTATGTGCTATTCAATTTCAGATAGATTTTCAAGCTTTATATTTAGACTTAATTATCTAAACATGACTCTTAACTATGCACTACTTTTTTTTAATCCTTCAATTAGCTGTGATATTTATGGTTCAAAGTCTTTTTTTAGAGCAAATAAAGTAGATACTTTAAAATAATAGATTAACAAAATGTCGAGTATTCTTTTAATTTCATTTGATTTTAGGATGTAACTGTTTAAATTTTTTGAAAATTAGTTTATAAAATGTGTTAACAGATCAGATGATATATTGTAGTGATTGATTTTTAAAAAATTTTCAACTTCATTAATCAAAACTATTACTTTATCAAACTATTTCATTCTAAGATGAAAATTAATTTAATGCTTCATATTTTCCATAAATAGTGCATAAGAATTTTCTTTTTAATTTGGAGCCAATTAAAAGTCAATTTCTATAAACTGTTTTGAAATTGTCATTGATTAAAATATTTGTTCAGGACTTTTTTCATTTTATAGTATATCCAAAAGGAAATAACTTATTGGATGATCTAACTATATAATTTCCTCTGCTAAATTTTCAATAGGTTTGAGAAGAATCATTTCTATTATCATCTAGACTAAAGATATGACTTAATTGTTTTTTTCTTAGATTGAATTCAAAATCATATATTAGTTTTTAATTAAAATGTAATTATAAATTGAAACATTTTATACTTATTTCTTCGTCATCAAAGTTATGTTTGCAAAAAGGAATTATTGAAGTTCCTCATTAGTATACTAGAGAGAGTATTTCTTTCTAAATTATAAAACTTCAAAGAGGCTTTTACAATCTTTCACCTAATATAATGAAACACAATATCCTTTAATAAAAAAGTCATCTATTTAATCTAGAATATTAAGTAATTTTATATAGTTCTTGCTCTCGGCCAAAAATACTCCTAAATTATCATCATGAAATTTTTGAAAAGTTAATCTCTAACCATGCCGAACTTAAAAAAACTACATTAAATATTCTTCTTGTTCAATTTACACAATCCATAGAATATCATGCAGATGTTTCTTTAATTTAATGTTTGGAATTTAATTCCATTCATCTATGCAATATTACAAGATATATTCTTCTAATTTGGTTGAATACTGTTCAAAGATGTACGTATCCTTTGATTTATCAATAACATTTTTGTAAATATCAGATTTTAAAGGCTGTAGGTAATATATTTTTTATTTTATTGTGCCATTAATTGATGGGAATGCAAATGTACTTTTTTACCTAGTCAAAGATTAAAATATTATTATTACTCATATTCTAACATTGCAAACAATTCTATAAATGAAGTTAATGTGTATTAATTAATTGAAGAATAATGAACTAAAGTGGTAAATCTTTTATGAATATCTGATTCAAATTTAACTTATTCCAATTTTTTCATTGCTTCATAATACTCTAAGGAAAATTTAATTGAGGGTTTTTTTATTGTTTATTTCCTAAATCCTCTAAAAAATAGTCCTTTGTATCTAAAGATCTGAACCTTTCTACAATTCAACCAAGACTTTTTTTCCACATAATTGCGATATTTTCTTAGGATTTCTTAATATTCCTTTTCTTCCTCTGGGGTTAATTACTTACCAAACTATTATAATTATCTTCTAAACTTCAAGACTGCTTTATTCTTATAAAATTCAAGTTAACCATTAAAACTTTAACTTAATATTTTAAATCTGTTATAATCTAAATTATGAAATATTTTCTATTTTCTTTTAATGTAAGATTAGCAAATAAAAAACCTATAATCACTCCATAACAACTTATATGAAGACAATAAGATCAAACGGAAAAAAAATCTCCAAATTCTAGTTCTATCTTTTTTCAATTACTTTTGAGTAATTTAGCTGTACTATATTTAAAAAGCATAATTTGTAGTTCTTTTAGAGAAATAATTAAAAAAAAATACATAATCTAATTACTCCACTTAATTTATTTTCTTAATTAGTTCCTCTATCTTTAATTATTATTTTTTTTATAATTATGTTTCTTATCTATTATTGTTATCTTTATAACAAGAGAAGTTTGTCTTGCTCATTTGTTCTGAGATTTCTGTTTGCATTCTTTTTTAAGTATTTTAAGGAGTATAAAGTTGATTTTGTGTTTCATTTGTATGTGTTAATTCAGTTAGTCTTTATTAATATTCATCCTCTTCTTATACTATCCTTTTTGAAATTGCTTTGCTATTTTTTAAATAATAATCTGTTATTTCATTATCTGAACTAATAGTTTCAAAATTATAGGCACTCTATATTCCATTAGAACCAAATATTTTAAATAATGGACATCTTTATAACTAATTTTTATCATTTTTTTCTTATTTTCTGCTTTGAGTTGTTGTAATTTATACATTATTTTTAAAAATATAATGGCCTCTTCTAATTATTTATTCTAAAATTGTAGGAGTACCACCAAAAAGTGACATTGTAATGTATTTCACTAAAAAATTATAAAATAGTAAAGGTAAAAATAATAATATAGCATCACCTTACAATTTTCTATTATAGTATATACAGATTAAACCTGAGTTGCATAACAAGGTAACAAAGTTTATTAATTAATTAACTTAATTCCATATCCCAAGTGATCCATCTCCTTTTGGCCATGGTCTCTGAATTTAATATAATAACCTATATTTTTAAATCTGAAATTAAATAATAATCCAAAGCCAAAATAATGTTATACTAAATGGAAACAAACATCCAAACAAATTAATTAGTGTCAGCTACAAGAAGAATTCCATGTATTCATCTATAATTCCATATTTTTCTTAACTGTGTTAGAACGGGATTTTTTATTCCTACTCCTCAATAAATTCGATTAAACTCAGAGTGGAAGACTATTACTTTTTTGCTTCAGAATTTTTTTACTCTTAAAAGAATATTTTCAAAAACTTGATTATTTAGAAACAAAATATCCAAATAATTGTTGTTCCAAACAAGTATTAAACTTATTGTTTACAATTATCCTCTTCACAATATAAGCTTAATGGAGAGTGAAGAAAACATACTACCATTATTGGAAACAACTAAGAAAACCAATATAAAGTGTATTTTTTCATTATGTAACTAGTTTCATATTGAAGTGAAGTTTAAAAATTTTCGAAATCAGTTAAAATTGTAGCAATTTATTCATAATAAGAATCTATTAAATATTATATTCCATAATTCAAGGATCCCGATAGGATGACTTCAAAGCTTTAAAATTGATTACCAGCTGAATCTAATATAGTTTTCAAAAAAAGATTGAAAAAATAAAGCCCTATAATAACTCCTATATTTGATCCTATCAAAAATATTAAAACAAACACTGAAATAATAATCCTTTGAATTATCTGAGAATGAATCACTCCCTAAGAATTTAATGAATCATTTCCTACTGATCTTATGTGTTTACCTTTGAAAGCTGTTCTTATAACACTTTCTTTTACATTTTTATTTTATCCATACTTGATATTAAATGTTAGTTAGACTTGATTCCAATAATCTGTAACAAATGAACTCCAATGAATTAATAATATTGAAAAAGCAGATATAATTCCTGTATACATGTCTTTATCATAAAATTTTGATGACTACATTAATACAGTAAATATAATTCCAATAATTGATAAAATTGCATAAAATTGAATATAATAAGCAGAGAATTCAAAATAAAGTCCTATTTTTTCTCCAAAGTAAGAACATATTTGTTCTATAGGTAAACTCCAAGGTTTTTTAACATTTAAAATCCATTCTCCTGCTAGATCAAATGGCTTTTTTTTATAAAAATCTTTATCTTAGCTTAAAGCCTATTAGAGACTTTTACAATGGCCAAATAATTCATAATGATCGTGTAAACAAAAAACACTATTAACTAACTTCAAATTAATCAAAGTATTTAAATTTACTGAGGAAGCTAAAAGTTACTAAGATAATTTTAATCTTTCATGAGTGGGAAATAAAGTTATTTAATTTTCTTCATTTTTAATATATCTGCACCATCTTAAATAATACTTTGCCTATTGCTTTAATGATGAATTATTAAAATGAACTTTGAACGGAATAAACATCTCGAATGGAGTAGAATAATTCCTATCCCATAAAGATTTCAAATATTGTGTTGGTGTATTTGCTACTTTTAAAGCTTCTTTAAATATATTTAAATAATTATGAGCCAGCTATTACTACAGTAGCAACTTAATTTTTTTAATTTTTGGAATCTTTGAAAATATCGGCAAAGTTTTGGATTGAGAAGAAAGTTCTCTTACTTAATCATTTATTTTTTGAATTTAATCTTATTCTTCTGGTGTACATAAAGTAAAGTATTTAAATTTTTTATTACCCCTTATAGCATAGATTTCTTCTGCTGTTTTTTATTTATTTATTACTAAAGCAATATCATTATTTATTTAAAAATTTTGTCTTTGAATTTAAATATTATTATTTAGATGTACTAAATATTTATAATAGGCTGTCCACTCCTCATCTGTAGGGCCGACTTCATCTCCATACATCTCTGATTTTTCATATTCAAATAATTCTACATTTAGTCCACTTTGGCCGACTTCTCTTGCTAGCTTCTTAAAATTGATCTTCTAAATTTACTCAATAATTAATGGTCTTAAATATTTCAAATAAGGCGAGAGATTATGTTCATGAGGCCTCCATAATCTGCCACTTAACCTTAGAGGTCTGAACTCGTTGTCCACAGGTTCTAATGAAAGCAAATCAGTAAAGCAAAGGCTTAATTTTTTTTACAAGCCAAAATTTTCTGCCGCCACTTCTAAGGCTTCTTCTGGAATATATAATAGAAGATAAATTTTAGAGCCATCCTTGGACAACACAGATTTAACTTTATATCCCTTTCTAGAAAATTAAACTATGAGAATATTGCGTGTTAAGGTTAAAAGATCTTGTGTATCATTATTTGTTCTATACCAAGCTCGACCTTAGGTTTTTAAGTATTCACCCTGACTGTAAGCCTTTTTAGAGATGTATAATAAGTCCTAGAGATCAAATTATATTGAATCAATAACATTAGTTAAGTTTCCTTAATTTATGTTAACCTGATCTTTGAGATAATTTCGAAACTTTCTCACTAACTTACTGACAGAATCATCCTTCTCATAAATTGGGAAAATTTCTGTCTTATTTTCCTGATTCTGATTATCATCTAAAATGATAGACCTAGGACTTCGGTCTGGAGTTTTTTGAAATAACTATTAAACCGTTCCCTAACCGATTAAAGTATTTCTACATTAATTGGGCTGTGTTTCTATCCCCCTGGTTCGTAATTCGAATAAGGAGTAAAGTTTACGATCTGATAGATTGGCAAAAGCATTTTCAATAGCTTGTAAGAACAATTTATCATGAACAGATTTTTCATCAATTTTTAAAGACTTGACAATTTGTTCGAAAAATTCTACCTATTTTAGAGGGTATTCAAAGTCATCAGGTATTGTGTCTGGGTTTTGGAGGCTGAAAATAATTATTTACGATAAGGTTTACCTTATTACTGTCTCTGGTAGATCAAATTCTTCTATAACACCTTCATCTTGTTGGAATAATTAAACCTTTGGGTCAAATTGCTTCTCATCTTAAAAAGTTATTTCTTTCCCAAACAGCATTTTAAGATATTATTCATAAATATTTACTAAACCCTCAATTGAATTTTCTAATCTTTATTTTTTCGTTTTAGTCTTTGAATTAGGAAGCAATGGTTGAAAACACGAGGAAGAGAATTTAGATGCAGTAAACGGAGTTTATTTTAATCGACTTTTCCTATAATTCATATCAATAATGTTTGTTTAAAAGTTTTTAATTTATTATAAACAATTTAGGAAATATTGTATAGTATTCTGTCGCAGGTATATATATATATATTTTTGTGTATATAATAAAAGAAATAGGAAATATGTATAAGAAAATTATAAAATAGTATACATTTAATTTAATCCAAAACAAATCAATCTAATAATCCTTAAAACAATTAATTGTGTAATTTAATTTAACCTCTTGACATTCTTAGGAGTTAGGTTTCTTAATTTTATTATTCTTAATCTGCAAGATTTTGCATTTCCATTTCGTCATTGCCTTTTTTATTTAATACATGGATTGATTCTCTTTCCCCTGCTTAAATTTAGTGTCTCCAAGGATTTAATAAAACTTAATCATAAAAATCACCATTCCACATTACCTTAATTTCATTTCTCTAGAATGCAATAAAAGCACTAATGCCAATTGTAGGAAATAAAGTAAATGATGAAACTGGTAAAGGTATTGAATAAAGGGATGAAAATGTAAACCATAAGGTTAACCCAACTTATAAACCTATATAGGATATTAATCTATAAATTATGGAATCCTTAAATCGATCAACTCGATGAGCATATGCAAGAAAAAATGCTGGAAATAAAATAGATGTGATGGACAACCAGCCACATTTTTTTTTATAGATAGGATAGAAGTATGGAAACTAGGCAGTAAGAGGAGTATTAAAGTATTTCATAACAAGACTATCCCATTCATAACGTACAAACAAGCTACCATAGATTGAAAAAAGGATGTCCATAATTATGCAGGGTATAAAAAAGTGTAATCCATTTTTTAAACTTGTTATTTTAAATAATTTGATTGAAGTACCAACCAAATAGATTGTTAATAAGTTGCTAATCTATAATATAAAATTATATTAATACAATCCATGGTTCATTATTATCTACATATAAATGTAGAGTTACAATCGACCCAAGCAGTCCAATTATATCGCAAGATCTTAGAATGGAAACTATTCTTATTTTTAAAAATTTCATTTTATAACAAAGCTAAATTAAATAAAAAGTTAACTTCGCTAATTAAAATGAATCCAAATATCAAGCAAAAGCATCGGACTAAATTTTCTTCAAGATCTTCTACTTTTTTTTCAAAAACATAAGCCGCACTTACACCTATACCAAATACAAAATTATATATAAGAGCACTTTTCAAGCCTAAATGAAAACCTTAAAACACAATAACATTTGTATTATTCTATTTATCATAATAAGTAATTTTAAATGCACTTAATTTTTGTTACCTTGATAGAAAAAGTACAAATGTTGACATTGTTACAATTAAAATTAAATAACTCCAATCAAATCTTTTTGGATGGAAATTAGGATCACAAATATACTAATATTAAAAGTTTAAAGATTGTTTAGATATTTAGAGGGTAATATCAATTACAGCCCAGTAGTTTTCCTTAGTTAATTTCTTCTCACAAATATATTGAATATTTATTATCTCAACTCCTTTTTTTTAGACTACTATGTTATTAGTATTATCTAAATTAAATAAAATTTACTTAGTGTTATCTTCAAAGTCTACCCTTTCAAAGTTGTAAGACTTAATGAATCTATAATTATATCTGTATCTCCTGTGTTTATTATATTTAAGGGAGTATATGCAATTTACTAATTTAAATTTGATTTTATGTATAATAATTCCAATGGTGAACAATTACTCCAACGAGTCTCCTTTAAATTAAATTATTGATTAAGTTGCTCACCTTAATAAATTACATATGTAGTAGATTATTAAGTAAATGGACCTAATGTTATTGCTATATTTCTTATAGCTTAAAATTAATCAATAGAGATTATAATTAAAAAAAAAATCATATAATAATTTGTTTTTGAACATTTATTAATAATTTAGCAAGATGCATAATTTGATTTAGAGATGAATTTATTGCTGATAATATAATTCAATGCCTAAAATAAATAAACAATAATCAAAGTGTTTTTTATTATAAAACTGTGATAAATTCTTAATACGAAATTTAACCCTCTTAATCTGCATTGCACTCGAGAAGTATTTATTCCCAAACGTCATCCTCTAAATGACCCATGATTGCTTCAAGATCCTATTTTGAAATAAATCCATCACCATTCTAAGAATTTAATTATTCTTATTTACTTAATCAAAAATCTTAAAAGCTTACTCAATTCTTTAAACTGAAAATAATTTTTCTTGGTTCATAGCAGCCATACAGAATTCTGAAAAATCAATCATTCCTGATCTATTCACATCAATTAAATCAATAATTCTCTCAACCTCATCCTCAACTAATTTAGTATCTGATTTCAATTAAGAGTAACCCTTCATAAACTCTTCTTTTGAAAGTATTCCATCATGATTTAAATCTAGTTTTGTGAATTCATTTTGAATCTCTTAGATTTCTTTCTATGTTGACATTTATGTGATCATATATGACATTAATGCTTATCTTAAAAGTGTTTATGCCTAAGTTGTTTTCATTATTTATTTACTTGGAATTATCTAATGTTTTCTAACACCCTTAAATTTAATTATGTTGTAGGATTATGCTTTACTAACCAAGGATCATCTAATGCTTCTTTGGCTGATAATCGCCTTTTAGGATCAATCCTTAAGAGTTTTGATATAAATGATTTAGCTTCTTTAGAAATGTCCTCCCAATCACGACCTATTATTATACAAATTTAATAATTATAATACTTTCAAAAACAAAAACACCTTATTTAACTCTTTCCAATACTTAATGAACAGTCCTTCCAGTGAAAGGAGGATATCCACATAATAACACATAAAGTATGATTCCGCAAGACCATAAATCGCATTTTTCATCATATTGATGGTTCAATACTTCTGGAGCAACATAAAAAGGCTATTAATAAGTTTAAATTTTACAGTCCCAATATCTTTTCTCATGGATTTATTTTTGTCAAATTTTCTAGAGGTACCAAAATCAATAACCTTTAATTATGAATTGGGGTCTTAATTAACAAAAATAACATTTTCAGGCTTTAGATCTCGATGAACAATGTTTTTCTCATGACAATATAGCGTAGCTAATAGTATTTATCTAATATAATTAGCTGCAACATTTTCAGTAAAGCATGTCATTATCTTTATTCTTTCTAAGAGTTCACCTCCAGATAAATATCTAAATTAAATAACTGTTGATACTCAGTGACTAAATAATAATTATTTGTATCTTAATAAAGTTCAAATAATTTTAAAATGTTAGGATGATCTAGATTTTTTAAAATGATCATCTCCGAAAACATTCTCTATTTTTCTTCCTTTAATATCGAGCTCTTTTTTATCTATTTAATTGCTCTAACAAGGTTTGTAATTTTATGAGTTACTTTCCACACTTTTCCAAAACCTCCTTAACCTAGTACCTTATCAAATCTATAATGTGAATTTATTGATCCTTCTTTTAAATGAATGAAAATATCTTATCCAAGCTTGATTCTAGTCCCTGTTCCTATTTAACTTAAACTATTCATTCTACTTTATTATGAAGCTAATAATTCAGAAAAAATTTACTTTCAACAACAATTGTCTTAGACATTTACTACATTGCTTATAAAATTTCAAGATTATGTCTATGATCTATTTCTGTATTTAGAGCTTCCTATTAAATAGCAATCTCTTTGTGAGTTTTACTCCTCTCTAAAGAGCAAGGTGATATTGAATTTTCTATTCCTAATAGATTGAGTTAGTTTACTCTTTTTTGTGCCCTTTTATGAAATAGAAGCTTTTGAGAGTGGTTATGGAGTGTAGTTTGATAATTCATCTAAATCTAAATCAAATTCATCTTAAGATAGGATATAAAAGAACCTTGACGAATAAAGTGATCAATTTTGCAACAATGAGATCCCATTTAAATAATTATGTAAACTTATTATTATTAAAATCAACATCAGTTGTTTAATTAAACAAATGAATTGGCAGTCTCATTTTTTTAAAATATAAATTATATTTAACCAATTTTAATAAAAAATATTCAATTCAGCTCAATCAAATATACTCAAACCTTTTAAATTGTTGTTTCTTTATCATTAATAGATGAATTATATTATCTAAAATAAAGAATAGAATCAATTAGTGTTTTAGGTTATTGATTATCATAATTTATCGAAAATATTTTTTATTTTTGAATTATTTAAATTATACTTATATTAAGTAATTTATTTTTAATTAGCGATGCTTAATGAATTTAGAAAGCAATTGCCAATATTCTAATTTAGAGAAAAAATTATCAAATCAATAAGAGAAAGTAATTATAAATTAGCATTTATTAGATTAGGTGATAATTATAGCAGGTGAAACAGGTTGTGGTAAAACAACATAAATACCCTAATATATATATGAAAATGATCCAAATGTAAAAATAGCAGTGACTCAACCTAGAAGGTTTGATTGGAGAATTATTTTTTAGAGTAGCTGCTATGACTCTTGCAGATAGATGTTCATTAGAAAAATAGACTAAATTAGGATAATTAATTGGATATAATGTCAGATTTGATGATTGTACAAGTAAAGACACATAAATTACATTTTTAACAGATGGTATGCTTATTAGAGAATTCATTATTGGTATTTTTGTATATTATAAAGATTAATAATTAAAACGATATGATATTATTATAATCGATGAAGCTCATGAAAGGACTGTTTAATCGGATTTATTATTGGGTTTGTTAAAAAATTTATGCAGAAGAAGGAAATAATTAAAAGTTATTTTAATGTCTGCAACAATGTAAATTGAGAAATTTGCAAATTACTTAGAAACTGAAGCAGTAATTCGTATATTTTACCATTTAAGATACATATAATTGAAGCAAGAACTCACACGGTCGATGTATACAATGTTCCAATTAGGTAATAAGATTATGTGGTAAAGTATTTCATAATTTAGGAATCCATGGTCAATACAATATTATAATTACATTTTACTTAACCTGAAGGAGATATTCTTGCATTTTTAACTGGTTAAGAAGATATTGAAGATGTCAAAGAAATTCTTTAAGAAAGAATGAAAATATCAAACTAAGAAAAATAATTAGATGTTAAAATGTTATATTCAGCTTTACCTCCTGAAGTATAACTTGAAGCATTTCAAAAATGTATTCATAGAAAAGTAGTATTGGCCACCAACATTGCAGAAACTTCAATAACAATTGATGGGATTGTCTATGTTGTTGATTGTGGATATGTGAAAATAAGATCATTTCAAATTGGAAAAGCTATTGATACCTTATTATTGGCTCCAGTTTCAAAGGCCTAAGCTGAACAAAGGGCAGGAAGAGCAGGAAGATAGAGATAAGGATAATGTTATCGTCTTTATACTCAATAAACATATGAAAGATTAGCAAAATACATGTTACCTGTATGAAATTTAAAAAAATCAAAATAGGAAATCTTAAGAGTAAATCTTTTATCAGTAATACTTTAAATGAAGGCCATTGGAATTTAAAATGTGTTAACATTTGATTTAATTGATAGACCTGATATGGAATTAATGTTGGCTAATTTAAATCAATTAGTAAAGTTGAAAGCTTTAGATTCTGAATTTAATTTGACTTAACATGGAAAAAATATGTCTAGCTTACCTTTGGAACCTTAATTTTCTCATTTTTTAATAAAAGCATATGAATGTGGGATATATGACTTAGCTTTAAATTCAATTTCAATTTTGCAAGTTGAAAATTTATTCTACTTTTAAAGGGGAGCTAAGGAAAGCATATAAAAAATCTTAAGTAAATTTAAAATTTCAAATTCTGATCATTTAACAAAAGCAAATATTTTAAGGAAATATGAGGAAACTTAAAATAAAAAAAGCTTTTGTAAAGAGAATAGTCTTAATCATAAAACTTTATAAAAAGCAATAAGTGTTAAGTAGCAATTAAAAGATTATATGAAAAGAATTACTAAAAAAGATTTTGAAAAAGAGGACTATGATAAATTTAAATAAGTGCTCTCTGAAGCTTTAATGTTTAAACATGCAGTTTATTCTCCTTCTGATTAAGCCTACAAATTAAAAGTATTAATTATAATAATCAAAGCAAACAAATTAATTAGCATATATTCATCCAGAATCTGTCTTATTTAATTAAAAGCCTAAATATGTAATTTATAATGAAGTCATTTTAACTAAGAAAGTATATTTAAGGGATGTTACTGAGATTGATGAAATATGATTGTATTATTGTATATTTAATTATTATAATCGTTAATTTTATTTTAAACGATCACATTTTTCAATTTTCTATGAAATAAAGATATAGCATATCTGAACCTCCTATTAATAAATTGGAGCAATTAAGATTAAAATTTTAAAAATAACTCACTAAAGTTAATACAAAAGGGTATGTTGATTGTGGATTAGGAAAAATAATATAAAATGATATTGGATCAAGAATTTCAGTCATAAAAAATTCATTCTTCGAGAAATTATAATCAATCAATTCATCTGAAGAAGATGAAAGGAATCTACTAAAGTCAATTTAATTTGATGTTAAACATGCAATAGAAAGATATTAACAAAGAATAGAATAAATTGCATAACTGCAAGTTTAAAGAAATTCAATGAGATCGTGTTCTAAGGAATTAGTTTAATATTTTACAACTCCTTAATAAGATAAGTATCTTTAATGTGATACACAAGAATAATCAATGAGATCTTAATATCATAGTCATTAACCTAAAGAAATTATAAGTATTAGCAAAGATCAAATTAAATAAAAGAAAGATATTTTAACGAATAAGAAATCAGATAAAACTTTTAAAATTATCTAAGTTAAAAAGAAAAAGGATGGACCTGTTAAAAAAAAATAAAATGATTAATCTCTAGCAAGTATAAATATATTAAAAAATTAATCATTAAATAAAGAAAGAACTATTAGTTAAAAGTCTACTAGACAGCCAAGCGTTAAAGAAATATCATTAAATTTGGAATAAAGAAGATCAACTGATAGATTATCAAAACACTATAATACTTCTAGATAAAGGAATTCTGTATTATCCAGCCACTATAATCAAAATATTAAACCAGTATTATGAATAAATCAAATCATTATTATGATTAATTTATAATAGAAATTCAACATCTACTTTTTTTTGAATGAGATGTATGTCTAGTATGACTTGGGGATGGTAATGTTAATACTCTCGCAGTGTTATATCCACTTGCTGGGTATGAGTACATGGATGTTTAATTTGCTGTGTTTTCTCTTATTGAGGCAAAGCTTAAACATTTTGCATTTTTCTATCTTTTTATTGAATCCAAGATTGGTGCTATTTCAATAGGCTCAAAATAATTTTTAATTGCAAATTATTAATTGTATCTAAGTATTAAGTATTAAAAATTTAATACTTTTTAACATCTGTTTGTTTGATCTGTTCAATTGATATCTTTTTTATCTGTTTGAAATTTTCTGCATCTAAATCAGTAAAAAATGGGTTTCTAAAAGTAATCTAATTTTAACTAATGTTAGATCTTAACTTTCTACAATTTTCCTATTGTTTTCCACTAGATTTAATTGTTCTTTATTTTTTAAGATTTTATTTATTCTATTCATCAAGTTCTCTTATACTAATTTCAAAAAATCATAAAATATAATTACTTATTTCAGGTTAGTAAACCAATTATAAACTTTATATTTTAGGCTCTCTTCTACAAGTTCTTTCAGCTGCCAATAAAGCTTTTTTACTATAATCATCTCCAAGTTATTCCAATGATTCACAAGTAAATTTGTATACAGTAACCTTTTAAGTTAAACAGATAGCTTAGTTATCATATGGTTAATTCTTTAAGACATTTTATACTCCAAAAAGACTGCCAGGAGTTAAAACCATTATTGGCATATATATTTAAGTAGAATTTTTGCATATCTATTCTAATTTAACTTCACCATCTGAAAGAATATAGAACCCAGAAGCAATTTCTCCCTATTTATAAATGCAATGGTTTTTAGGAAAGATTTGAATTTACAAAAGATAAGCAAGACGAATCAAAGAATTTTGAGATAATTTTGGAAATAATGTAGCCAAAGCATTTGTCTTCAAATTCAATTCTCTTTACATATACTATTTACTAGATAATTAGATTACATTAGTCATTTTTGCATAATTGTCCTTACTAAGACTACAAAGAATAACTATTACGGAATGTGCTTTAATAGTAGCAAAACGAGGTTTATTTAATGAGAGAGCTAATTCACCAAAGGTTTCACCTTCTTTGAGATGACCTATCTTTACATTTTAGTCCATAAAAAATTATTCTGACAATGCAGAATTAGGTTCATAATCCGAATTTACATTTTTCCTATATACACCTACATTACCTTAGAGTATAATATAAAATCTATAGATATATAATAATGTAATTTACTTATCTCCTTTATCACCCTCTCTACAAATTATTTCTCCACTTTTGAAAGTTTCAAGAGATAAATAATTAGAAAATTCTAAAAGTAAATGTCGAGCATTTTATTTTATTTTTTCACCTTTTAAAAATTCAGCAAAAAACTTGATTTACTCTAAAGCTTCAGAAATTTAAGCTTTAATTTCATTTGATCTCTTTAAAGGGTCTGGATAATTAGATAAAGCATGAATTAATACTTACATTAAATTATCTAATATCAAATAAATTGATCCTTTATTCCTTATTTGATTATTTTAATTTATTTTCATACTAATGAAGTTATGAAGTCATATTATAGAGATGTTTAATATATACTCATATAAAATATTTATATAAAAAAAACCTTCATTCAAATATGCCTTACATCATCATAAAATAAATAATAAATATTCATATGATAAATTAAAAGAATCAATGTTTTTAAAACAAATAATTCAAATATTTTGTTTATATACTTGTTTTGATTTATGTCATCGATAAATTTTTAATTAAAAAAAGATTCCCACAATTATGAAATCACTTATATTAATCAGCTTACTCTTGGCTACATCATTTGGAACATTTTAAGAAGAAGACAATGTGTTAGTATTAACCACAGATACATTTTAAGATGCCATTGACACATTCAAATTTATTTTGGTTGAATTTTATGCACCCTGGTGTGGACATTGGTATAAGTTTTATCTTATTAAATAGCAAAAAATTAGCACCTGAATATTCTGCAGCAGCAGCTGATTTGAAAAAAATAGGAGGTGATAATTACGTGCCATTAGCAAAAGTTGATGCTACAGCTGAAGCATCCGTGGCTGAGAAATTCTCTATTCAAGGATACCCAACATTAAAATTCTTCATTAATGGTCAACCTATAGACTATGAAGGAGGTAGAACTTAAGCAGACATTGTTGCTTGGATTAATAAAAAATCTGGTCCTCCATCAACTGAATTAAGCTCAGTTGAAGATTTAGAGAAATTCTTAGAAAGAGTTTCTTCATCACCAATAATAGTTTTCTTTGGAAGTTAAGAGGACGACAATGATTTTGAGACATTCAAGGCTGTGGCATAATCAAATGATAAAGTGACCTTTGCCCATATTTTCAATGCAGAAGCATCAGAAAAACATAGCGTATAAGGAAAGATTGTCCTTTTCAAATCATTTGATGAGAAGAGAAACGATTTCGATGGTTCAATCACTAATGCCTCTTTAGAAGAATTTATTAATGCTCATGGAAATCCAGTTTTATTACCATTCAATGACAAGGCCATTAACATTATTTTCTAATAAAGAAATAATGCTGTCATCTTATTCACTGATGATTCTGATGCTGGTGTTGCTGCTTATGAAGTCTTTGCTTCAGTTGCTGGATTATTCAAAGATAGGTAGTGTTTTAATTAATTATTTTAGAATTAAATTCTCTTTTTCTAAACCAAATGATGGTTCAGGATTATTCCATAGATTAGCAGAGTATGTTGGAGCCAGTACAGTTAATGTTCCAAATATCATGATTTATGATTAATAAGGAGGAAATGCTAAATATAGATTTGAAGAAAGCATCACAGTTGATTCTCTCAGAAAATTCTTACAAAGCTTCTTTGATGGTAAAATAGATAGATACATGAAATCTGAGGAGATTCCATCTAGCAATGATGAACCAGTTAAAATAGTTGTTGGAAAGAACTTCAATGATTTAGTCCTTAATAATGATAAAGATGTTTTAATTGAATTTTATGCTCCTTGGTGTGGTCATTGTAAATAATTAGCTCCAATCTATGAAACCTTAGCTAAAAAATTATAAGTTAATCCAAATATTATCATTGCCAAATGTGATGCTACTGCTAACGAAGTAAATATAATTAAAAAATAATATCTAGGTTGAAGGTGTTTCTATTGAGTCTTTCCCAACCTTGAAATTCTGGAAGAATGGATAGAAAGATTAGGTTATTTCTTATACTGGAGGTAGAGATGAAGCTGGATTCATTAGCTTCTTAAAGGAAAACACTTCTCATCCTTGGGTTGATTTAGATAGAGTTGAAGAATTATGAGTGTATTTCATTGTATATTCATATCATAAATCCAATATGTATTTTAATTCAAAAAATACTTGTTATTATTATTTTCCCAATACTACAATTATATGGGAAGCGCTTAGTGCTGCACCAAATAGTAATTAGAAGAAAAGGAAACTGAAATACAAATAAAATAAGATGTTAATATGAAATAGTCAGGAACTTAATAAAAGTATTTTTGTATTTGTTACTCATATAAATTATAGCAATCCATTACCCAAAAAAAAATTATCATCTCGAAAAAGCAGTCCAGATGAACCAGGAACACCAGGATTTGCTGATCTCAGATCTTAATAGAGTAGAAAGTCTGAGTAGCATCAATCTCATTCTTAAAAAGAAATATAATTAATTGGGTAGTTGGAAAAACATGATAGTCCTTTTAAATCTTAATGTTCAATTGGAAAAAGAAAGAACGATTCCCCAGTTTGCAATTTTGAAACAACTAATAAATTAAAATCTTTAGATAGTAATCGTTTAAAGAAAATACAAACATTTGAAGAAAAAGCAAATAGCAGAGATTTATCTCCAATAGAAGATGATGGAATGTTGGATAGTTAAAGAAGCAAATAAGCAGATGAAAAGTCTGTTAAGAGTATATTGAAATAAGATTTAAAATACAGTAAGTTTAGAAAACAAGACACTACTTTTGATGCTGGTTAAAGAAAAGTGTAATTTTAGATTGAATGAATTGTAATTGATGATAACATTTAATATGCTATAATCTATTCTCTATTATACTTTATTATTAATCATATTTATTGTAAGAATAAAAAATATTAGAATCTAACAAACATTATTTTTAGCTTAATTTAATATTATTATTATATATGAAATAAATCATTGCACTGTTTGTCTCATTTGATCTAATTCTGACAATGTGTTTTTACTTAACATTTATTCATGTCTAAGCATTTCATCAATAATGCCTTTTTTTGCTTAAGATTTTTCTTTCATTTATTCTAGTAATGTGTCTTAATATTCCTTATAGATTTTCTTTTTCTCAATATCTCTTTCTTTTTCAAATTGAAAATAATTAGTAGTATCTTCTTTCCACAATGTAGCCTAAATTTTTATAATATAATTACTTATTCCTAATCCTTTAATTTTTCTCTTTATTTTTAAACTTCTCTTTCTTCCATTTATCTATTCAAATACTCTCTTGTTTTTAATTTAGTTTCCCACTTCTTTCTATCTGCTTCCTTTTCTAATTCTTACAACCTTCTCTCTTTTCTTTGTTCATATTTATCAGCCCTTTTTTCTAATTGTCCAATTTTTTCTAATTATAATAATTTCTATTATACTCTCTAATTCCTTTTCCTACATTTCCATTGCCTTTTCTTAATATTGTTTAATTTTCTCATCCCTTTCTTTTATTGCTTTCTATCTTTCTTCTTCCTATTTATCAAGTAATTTGCAATAGGCATCCATTAATCTAATGTTTTCTTATCTTTCATCCTCTTTTTCCTTCTCTTAAAGTCTTTTCTTCTCTTCATTTTCAGACATTAATTTTTACATAACCTAATACTAATGTTCTTTTTTGAATTATAAAAATTTTTATTCATCATCTAATTCTTCTCTTACTTTCTATATCATATAACTGTCTAGAGCCTTTTCTTATTTCTCTTCCATTCTTCTATTTTTCTTGATTTCTTTAACTTATTGATCTCTTGCTTATTTTTCTATCATTTTAATATATTTAGCCTAATTATAGAAATGAGATACGTACTCTGTCTACTTTTTCTTATTCTTTCTAATCAAATAATGTACATTGATAAATCTAATTTTCATAAAATGCATTTTCCTCTTTTTTACCTATTCCCTTTTTTGATTATTTTTCAATAACTTATTTATCTAGTTCTTCTTTAATCTTTTTCTTTCTTTCTAATTCTCGTTCCTTTTTAATTTCAGTTTCTTTATCATAAAGATATTTATTGTATTTATATATAGCACCCCATTAATTTTCTTCATTTAGGAATGCCAAATCATTCTCAATTTTCTTTGTATGTAACCCTGTCATTTTCTAACTCTTCTTTTCTTCTGTATTTTTTTCAGTTTTATGAGTATATTAATCCACCATATCAAAATTTGATGCTCCTGACATTTTTGAAACAACTGATTTTTAATCATCTTCATCTTTTTATTTTACTTGATTTGAAGATTATTATTATTATAATTAAGGCAATGCCTTTTAACGACTGATTTCTTATTCTAAATTTTATATCCTAGATTTATAATAAACTCAATTACCCTTCGGCAGTTATAGTTTAATTTTGATTAAGATAGCTATTTACTTTTGCATTGATTTATTCTGTCAAATCTAAACCATATTTCTTAGATAATCTATCAGCTATTTGTCTTTTTATTTCTTCTCTCTATTCTGAAGTGTAGTTTTTGCGAGACAAAGTCGACTACCCTGCAGATTATAGTTTATTTTTTGGATAAATCATTTATTATATATAAATAAATATAAATTATTAATAAAGAATAACTATTTAAAAAACACTTCATCCTTCATTTAGTAATGATCTTCCAACAAATGCTTGTTGTACTATCGACCATAATAATCAAAATCATGAAGACATTTGTTCCTATGTTGCTTTGTTGCAAATTTGAATGCTCTAAGAATTTAATCAGGTATCATGTAAGCTTAACAATTGATTTTTCTAATTTAATGTTTAATCTTATAGTAGATTTCTACTATAAATCTTAAAATATATCAAAGATATGATTGTGAATAATAGAACTATTTGCTATGTTAGATATTTAATATCTAAAACAAGCACTGTATCTACAACTTAAGTACAAACTACTAAATTTGATAATCTTTCAAGTTAAACCCGTGATGTAAATAAGTAATTTAAAATCCAAAAACCTCCACTCTATGTTACCTATTATAAAGCAGAGCATTAAATTGATGCATAAGGAAGGCTCACTTACTTACATTCATTCTACTAATCTAATTGATGATGGTTTTATATTTTGAATAAATTCCTCTAAATTGGTTCCAGCTTGTTCAAAAATGTAAACTTTTTTAATACGTCCATCTGAAATGTAAATATGCCAAATAATAGAAAAGAAGAATCAGAAAAATTTAATTTTAAGTTCATATTTATCTGTGCATTTTCTAAATTTAAATTTAGAAGAATTAACTTTCTTATATTATCAACTATCAGTTTAAAAAATAAATTAATAAATATTCATTTAATTTTTAAGGTTATAAATCATAATCATAAACTTCAATAAAAGAATATTTACTTTTTATTTATGAAATATCATATTGATATTATTCATTATTGTTTTAGTAAGGCTTACAATAAATAAATTTCTTAATATTTTGTAATAGGTTTTAAGTTTAAAGTTATACTTTGAAGTATTTGGGTTTAGAAAAGAATTATTAATTTTTCTGATAACTATATTCTAAATATGATCCATTGAAATAAATAACAATATTCAATTTTTCTATTTTTTTGTTAAAAAATAATAAATAAGTTGATTAACAGTATTTTCTTCAAGATTAGCTTGATAATCATACAAAAAGTAGGTTTTTGTAAATTTTAAGTATTATGTAGTCTTAGGGTATTACATTTACTCCATTTAAAGACATTCTTCAGTTTTTTTTAATTCTCTTTGTTGACCCTTCAATTTTGATAGTAATTCTAGGATATCATTTAATTAATACAAAAATATTGCATAGTTAATTAATCTAATGCATTTTCAGATAATTTTTTTAATTTTAGGTTCTATTTAAAATAATAAAAATTAGTAATGGCTTCTATTTATTGATTCATTTCTTAGTGTTCCTTTAAATATTATAGATTATTCTATTAAAATTTTGAATATTTGATCAATAGGTTTAAAGATTATGTAATGAAATTTTATATTATTAAAAATACTAATATAATTCCTATTGCAACTACAATTAAAATTTGAATATTGTTTTAAGACTCATAAGCAAATAATTAATATATATCTTGATTGAGTGAAGCAACTTATTAATAAAGTTCAGTTATATTTTTAAATCTTTAATAATCTAATTAATTACATAATGACAATATGAGGTGGATATGGAGGATATTCAAGCTATTTAGCAATTAAAAGAACTTCTTATTTATATAAAGTATTATATCTACATAAATAGTTTGAGACATCTTAAGAGCAATTATTAAGAGATTCAATATTCTATTAATCTTATGTATCATGAATTAAAATGGATATTGATTCCCAATCAAGTTTATTGAATCCAGTGATTGACTCATTAAAAAAGAATACAGGTTTTGTTGTATTTTAAGGGTAATTAAACTATCCTATAATAATCTACCCTTAATTATTAGCTAAAATGTAATCAGCATTAAAGTTTTTTTTAAATACTCCAAAATCCATTAAATTAAAAACCACACCATCAAAATCATTATTTTTATTAGTTAGATTCTGAGATATAGCAATAGTGTAGGAGCCCAAAATAGTTGTAAATAAATCACTAAATAGATATTAATTTCCATTGCCCATCTATTTAATGTGACTTAAATACCAAGATCGTTAATGAGCATTATATGATAAGGTTGAATTTAAGGCTGGCCAAGTACCTAAAATAGGAATTTCATCATTTGATGTATAAGCTATGCCTGTTGCGATAAATTAAGATGGATCAAACATTAGTATGGTTTAATGGAATAATGAAATGACCTGAAATTACTTTTTGATTTCAGTTTATAAGTTTGTATAGTTGGTTTAATCATATTAATATGCCATAAGACAAAAGAAAGATTTAGATTCTACTTATGTTATATTAGGAGGACAATAAAATGGAGGTTAGATTTGAAGAATTTTTACATTCTCATCAACAAATAAATAAATATTTTAAAACATTCTTTGTTTTCTAAAAACTAATTACATATTGAAATATTATACTTTAATTTATTATTGTTTTCAATCTCTGATCATATAAAGCTGATTGACTGGTAAATTGCATATTAGTTTCTTTGATTAATACATTCATCGAATCAGATAGAAAAGCATCTTTCATGTAATTAATAAGAGTTAAATTGCTTATAATTACAATTGTCAACACAATGATGACAATTATAATAAACAAAACAATAATTTAAGTTCTAATTCGATAATTTGATAAGTCCATTCTTAATCCAAATATTTATTAAAATATAAGAGAAAGTGTTATTAATAATTTTGAAAATTCCTATTTATGTTAATCAAAATTCTCAAATGAAAAATAAATCAATGATGAAAAAAAAAAATGAAACAAATGATAAATATCATTTATAGTATTGAAGTCATATAACATCTTGGTAATTAAATATTTTAACTATCCCATCAGCTCCACCTGTAGCAACAAATTAATTATCACTTGCTATTGTGTATATTCCTTCATTATACTTTTATTTATGTGCCTAAATAAATGAATTTAATAAATTACAGGTATTTCATGTAAACATTAGAATTTTCGAATATCCCATGTTCTCATACTTCCATCATGACTCACACTCGCTAATTGATATACATTCTTTGAGAATAAACATAAATCAGTGACAGCATCTGTATGGCCAATTAGTGTCTTACAGACTTTATTTGAATTTAAATCAAAAAATCTAATTTTATTATCATCATGACCAGAAACAATATATTTTAATTCATTATTAAATAGAATTCTATTTGGTTAAGCAAAAGTGTTGAACTAATTATCAAGATCAAATCTAATTTATTAAATTGCTTTAACAGTAGTTACATCATAAACTATAAATGTTAAAGTGTCACTGTATCCACAAATAATATTTTCATTAAATCCCTTACAAATCCATTCAATAGCTGTTGGTATAGATAATCCAGTCATAGATTTCTTGAATGTGAAATTAGCCAAAGGATTCTATAACATTTCTAAATTTAAATTCCCTTTTCTGATTAGGTCATATTAATAAGAAACTCCAAGTGATTTCCACATCTTCACAGATCCATCTGCAGAAGATGATAGCAATCTCTAATCATGAGGATGATGTTTTAAAGACCATATAACATCAGTATGAGCTCTCCATGAAAAACATTGATTTGTTGTCACTATATATGTTCTTATAGTTCCATCTACTCCTGCAGAATACAAATGTATTTGAGGAGATTTATAATATGAAGTCATTGTAAATATCGGTCTATGATGTTCTATTTATAATATATATCTTAATATACATCTAATAGTTTAGATAGGTTCTAAATGAGTTTAAGCATTCATTTATTATACATCATTAAGATTCCATAATTTTATTGTACAATCTTCAGAAGCTGTTACTATATAATTATTTTGAAATAATATTGATCTTACTCCATCCAAATGACTTCTCAATTGTCCTTTAGTTGAGAAGATCTCTTTACCAACAATTATTTCTCTTTCTGTCATACTCATGCTATTTAATTCATTTTAACTAGTTTCTAATGTTTACTTTTTCCTTTATAATGCAAAGTTGAGTAATTCTTAAGCCCCATTACTATTACTTCTTTGATGATGATGCTTTTATCTTGATGAACATGTATTATACGTATTCTGATTAATCAAAATTTAATTTATTTTGGCACTTTAAAGTAATTACAAATTTATAGGAGAATGAATTTATTTTTAATTTTAAACTTAATCTTCTTGAAAATCTTCATTTTTCAATTCTTTAAGAAAGCTAAATTTATTAGATTCATTACTATTATAGTAGAGGTTTCTTATCTTTCTAAAATATTTTCTCAATGTTGGGTTGTGTTATTAATTTTTATTCATTAATTTCACTTTTTAAAAATGTGCCAATATCACTTTTTACTCTATGATGGAATTTTTTTTTAGTTTGTAGCTTTATATTATCTGCAATTGGTTTTAGAGAAACCTTAAATTATTCCAATTTTTCAAGCCTTTCTATAAGCTATTTATTCAGATTCCTTTATTCTTCCAATTATCCTTTCAATTCAATTATTACAGTCTGTTTCATATCAAAATAATAATTACTTAATATTCTTGTCTTTCTTTTTTCCACTCTTCCTCTCTATCCAATACTTCTCCTTTTAGATAATCAATAACATTATTAAAGTTCTACATTTTTTTCAGATTATTCAAAGAGGATGCTAAATTGCTTATATAAATATATAATTAATAAAAATATTCAATAGATATTTTATTATCAATTATAAATTATGAAAACAAAACATCTATTACTATATTCATAAAACAAAATATTCAAATTTTGGCATTTGGTAATGAATTATTCATTTTCATTATTAAATTATTATATCAAGTTTGTTGTATATAAGAAATAGGCACCTCAATTATCTAATTCTGTATATATATTATGAAGAAATTGAGAAATCACAAATATTAGAATTCTATGATTATTAGTAATTAATTTTGGGAATTACATAATAATTTTTAGTAAATAAAAAAATATTCGTTAATGAGCTAATTTACCTGTATGAAGAAATATTAATAAAAATAAACATCTGAAACTAAAATACATTGTGAACCTTTAATAACTTTGACTATTGAACTAGATGAAAATAAATATAGTCAAATTGACATATATGAAGATTCTAATCCAGAAATATTAGCATCTAACTTTGTTACAAATAACTACTTAAGTATGACTTATATTGAACCACTTAAATAAAATATCATCTAATAAATGCTGATGTATGACTAAATGAAAGTATGTATATCTATTAAAACTATAGAAATAAGAAAAAGAGAAGTTATCTCTTTCATAATGGGAAACTGTTAAAAAATAATAACAAAATAAGGAAAATCAGCAATCAACACCAACTCGTAATTTACATACTAAAAGATGCACTCCAGAAAAATCTCTATAATCTAATTTAAAATCAGAAAGAAATCTCTCTAGAAATAAAAGGTTTTAAACTGACGATATGAATATTCATGAAAGACTATATTAATAAGCTAAATAAATTAATAATTTCAAATAATAAAAAAGAGAACATGATTAATTATAAAAGCAAAAAGATCCGAATCTTACATTTAAACCTAAAATTAATAATAATTATTAAACTAATAAGAGTAAGAGTCCATAATCAAATTAAAATTATATTTAACCTAATCAATAAAAGCAAGTTTAATTAAAAAGTCCCAGACTCAATTAATTATATTAAAATAAATCATTTGAGTTTTTATTACCAAAAAAAGAAGTAAAGATTTCTATTTTGGAGAATGAAGAGAGTGTAACATAGTTACCTAAAACATAAGATTCTCCAAATGTATCATTTTCTGAAGGAAGTTAGTTTAAAAATGATAGTCCTTATACTTCAGTCTAGGAGGATAATTCATTATATTAAGCAACAAAAGATTCAGATGAACGAATAGTAACAAAATTATTTACATTAACTGAATCAAATAATTTAGTTGATGCACGCAATATTCCTTATGAAAAGTTTAATTATTAATTAATAGTTGAACTTAGATTACATTTTCAAAAAAATGATTTCAAAATTATGAATTTTGAAGAATTCTTTTTAAGTGTAATGAAGAATTCAAAACTTATCTAAGTAATTATTATGTAATGTTATAGCTTGCTTATGATTTTTTTAAATTTGAGAATGTTTAATACTAAAATATATGTTATCGTCATTGAATGATATATTACTATTTAATAATAATATTTTGTCAAATATTTTTGTTAAGTTGTTTTCTTATTTCATTTAATTATTATTACAAATCTTGTATAATCTGCAGTTTAGTATAAATAAATACTATTTAATTTTATGATTCTTTTGCTTCGAACAAAGATCTACCTTAAGATAAATTCTATAAAATGACATCGATTTTTTGTTGATCAATTTTACTAATTTAAATAATTATAAATATTCTGTAGAATTTGAAGTTAAAAAGTATATTGTGATAATTCTATTTCAACTTATAATGAAATAAATGATCAATAATAAATAATCACTAGTAGATTAAGAAAAAAATCCACCTCAAAAATAAAAGAGATATCAAAATCTATCCTAAGCATATTTACTACAATTAAATTCAGAGATTTTTAATAATAGTAAATAAAAGAAGCTAAACCTAAAGAAGAACAATGATATATTTTATTTAAACATATATCACCTCATAAATGAAATATTCTGTAAAAGAATGTATTATAACTTATATACAAATTAATCAGATTACAACTACAAAAATAAACACGAATATTTCCAAAAATAAAATTATGACTAGTTTCCAAGAACTGGATTAATCTAAAAAATAATTCATCTTATTTTTCAATCTATTCATTGCTAAGTTGGCAGAATCAGTCTAAATTTAAATAAAAAAATACATCTTCGTGTAATTAGTCTATAATTCCATTTTATTCTTTAATTTATTTACCTAGATTTTATGATGAATATTTGATATTAAGAACTTTATCATTAATTTTAGTTAAATATTCATCCTATCTATCGGTTATTTCTCCATGCATCTTAAGCGCATCCATTTATCCAAAACTTTCATAATTGTTTTTTTTTTCTAAAATATAAAAGTATATACATTTATTTTGGATCAATTATTGTTGTAAATGGTTTATATGATTTTATTCAATTTTTTTTTTTATCTCTTATCGTTTTTGAGCTAATTCATTATATAAATTTCTTCTTTTCTAAATTTCTTTCGCTAACAAATTACAATTCTAATTAACTGTATATCCTTTAATTTCTTAATCCAATTAATCCAATTCATTATCTAAATCAAAATGTGATATTAACCTAAATATTTCAAAGTTGAATTGATTTCTGCATCAATCAGACCTGTTGATTTGCTTGATTATTTCAGTTTTTCTCTTGTTTATAAATCCGTCTATATTTAATTTATTCGTTTAGAAGCATTATATGCAAGTTCTGTAAACATTTTGATATAGGAATTAATATATAAATTAAAATGTAATATTTTATTATAGTGAAAGTCTTAATAAATTTATATCGGTTAACATTAATAGAAAATGATGTTGATAATCAGAAATAATGAATGAAAATTTGTTTGTTTTGAATTTTTTATAAGGTTAAGTGATTTCCACATGTTTTCATTATCCTTATCAATTTTATTATTTATATATAAATATTAAATGTATAATAATTTTGGTGATGAATAATACAAACTTAATAAGTGGTGTCAATTTATAGACTAAAAGATTGCTCAGTTTTTTAATAAACATCTATTAAAGCATAACATAATTAAAGACTATTATTAAGATTTTATTAATGCTTTATCAATAATAATAATTAGATTCATTTTAAAAATTAAGGATAACAGATTAACTGCTTTTTGTCTTATTTTAGTAATAATGCATTTGGTATTAACGATAAAATAGAAATTTCGTAAAGCTTCAAATTTCTTAAATCAACTTATAGATGTATTTGTTTTGATTTCTATGTAAAACTTTAGTAGAGAAAATGATAATGAGTTCATAATAAGACTTGCATTACAGATAGGAATTTAAACTTCCAAATCTATGCTATTTTAATATGATTAGTTTAGCATGATTTTTTAGAATATTTTAAAAATTTCATCATTAACAATCATTAAATGGTATTTAATCAAAGATTATAAGTAATTATGAATTTTTTATTAAAGTACTTTTAAAATAATTATATTGATGACCTTTATGATATTTTATTAAATAATTCAACTTCTTATTGTTACATCCTATTCTTGTGCATATAAAAATATATGGATCAATAATGAAAGAATGAAAAAGAATAATTAAATGATTGAAAAATTACTTTATGAATTACCTATAGGAATTATCTTATTTAATTCAAATGGAGAGGTATAATTTTAAAATTCTATTTCATATAAATATTTACCTAAATCAATAGATTTAGTAACAAAAAAATATTAATCTGATGCTATTTAAAAATATAATGATTTAATTCTTATGGAAGAGGATAAATCGAAATTCCAAAAGGTTTTTGAAGAAACTTTAGAATCAACAGATCCAATAATAATCTCTTTTGCATTTTAAGGTCATCCTATACCAATTTGTTGCCATTTGAGAAAGTAAGTTTTTAATAAGAATTTAATTGTGGAAGCAATATTTATTGAGAAATCTGATGACTAATCTTTGATTTATGATAAAATATCATAAAGCTTATAAATTATGAAGATCTAATAGATTTCGGAGATATTATCAAAATAACCTGAAAGAATCAAGTAACAATTATTGTAGGCTTTATTCCCAATGTTGAGTAAGACAGATTATTAAAAATCTGATTAGATTGTATGCAATTTAAAAAATTACTTTAAATTTTTTGCTGATTATTTATAAATAATTTACAAAACAAATCCTAATGTAAAAATAGAGAATGATGTTCCTGACCAAGCTTTTATAGATATAGTAAAGTTGCATAGTATTTTAAGTTAATTAATATCTTACATTTATTAAGAACATCATAGAAAATAGATGATGTATGGAGTTTCATCTTAGAGATAATTGATCCAATAAAGTGATAGATAAATTTAAAGAGAAGAGAATAATTTCTCTTTAATTTCGTTTACTATATCTAAAGGGAATGAATTGCAAGTGACAATCTAAATAGATTATCATAATTAAATTTAAGAATTAGAAATGTTATTTTAGAAATTCGACTTCGAAGGACTGAAAAATTATGATTTTAGATTACAATAATTATAAGAAGAAGATTTATCATACACATCATTTATTCATATATTGCATTAGATTTATTAAATTGAAGGTGGAATAGAAATATGTGAAAGATTGGATAATATAAAGATTTAAGTGAATATTCCAATGATAGTGACAACTGAATATTAATCAATTCTATTAGATCATTATACAAGCATGGGTAAATTAGATACTCAATCTAAGATCTATTCAATTAATAGTGAAATATTTTAGGCTTTCAGAGTTAAATCTACAAAGAAAATCACTTCCACATAAAGGATAGCACCTTAGCCTGCTTCAAGAGTTAATGAGGAAACTGTAAAGGTTCAAACATCTTTAAGTGAATAAAAGCCATTTCAAATTTGTAAATGTTTTGAATTTAGTTATCATCCAAATGTAATTAGCGAAGAAGAGAAATTGGAATCTAATAAAATAATAAGTCCTAACTTATCACCTATTAATAAACCATCACCTTTAAATTAAGCAGATGTTGCTACTTTTGATATTGAAGATAGAATTAATACATAAATGCATTCTGTAGAAAAGGCTGTTTCCAAAGTTTTGGAATAAGTGCTTTCAGAAATTATGACATTTAAAGGAAAAAGAATTAATGTTCAATTTAGAAATTCAAAGCATAAATAAAAATCATTTGAAACATCTCCTAGCAGTATTTCTTTTATATTAATTATTAGATTCATCAGCATAACAATAAAATTAAAGAAATACTAGTGTACCAAATTTATAGTAGTTTAGAACAACTATTCCTGAACAACGAGAAATTAATACTAATTAATAACAATAGTAATAAATATCCCAACATCCAAATCAATCTTTATTTAAATAGATTGCTATAAAACAAATGCCAATTTAAACATCATAGAATTTTGGAGCAGGACCTACACCATCTAATTCATAATAAATGAATTCAGTTTAATAAACAAAAAGATAATAAGGAACATAATTATTAAGAAATCTTAGAGAAAACGATTCCAAAGTATAACATCTAGAATAAAGTGATTAATTTAATTAATTCAAACAAGATGATAATAATGATGATCTAAAGGATAATTTAATATAAAAATCCTAAACTTCTTTTGGAGTAATTGTTTAACCAGTTTAAACTTAAGGATCTGAGAAATCACCTTGTTTTAAAGTCTAAAAGTAAGTTACAATAAATGAGATTGAAAGTTAATCAGAGGAAATCAGATAATAAGAAACTGTTGATCTAAAACAATATTATAAAGAGAACTTAACATATTTAGTAGTAGATGATTCAACAGATTTCTTAGATTTTAAAGTTAAATAAACACATTAATTTGATTAAAGTATAATATATTCAGATGCAATCAAAAAGATTAAGTCAATGTTTGAACAAAATAAAATTTATCATTTTATTATTGTTAGGATTAACCTACCAATTAAAAATGGAATCTAAGTATTCTATAAATTAAATAATTTTAGTTAATTTAAGAAATAAGATAGCTTGAAAATTAGCATAATTTACCTAAATAATATTTTGTTGGTATTGAAAGTAATATATCCTAAACTCTTAAACAGTCTTGTATAGATGCTGGCTTTGATGAAGTTTATGAGAAACCTTTAAAGTCATAATATTTAGTGTAATTGATTGAAAGTCGCATGAATCCCCCTGCTGCTATTATTTGGAAACCAATTACTAAAAATTCCTCTATTATGGATTAAGAAGAGAAAATAAATTAAGTTCACAAAGATTTAGACTAACTTTCCATACCTTAAAAAATTTCTTCATTTAAAGACATACCTGTTGTTATAAAGTAACCACAACTTAGAAAGGATTTCTATCATCCAATTGTCACCATTTATATATTAGATGATTCAAACGTATAAATTAGTGCTCTATCATCTATGAGATTTAATTTCAAAGTTAAAATTGAATTTGATAGAACAGTAGATGCTGGATTTAAACGTTTAGATAAATTATTTGAAGAAAAAAAGATTTTTCATATTGTTTTAGTTAAAATGACTTTTACACAAAAAAATGGATTAGAGGTTAATATTTAAATTATTTTAGATCTTATAATAAATAAGAGAAATGGAAGAAAAATATTAAGTTCCAAAATAGTGTATAGTAGCAATAGATAGTGACTTTACAGAAGAAAAAAAATAAGATTTAATTAAATAAGGATTTGATGATGCTTTAAATAAGCTTATTGATAAAAGATTATTAGAGGCAATACTATAAAAAAGAGTAGAAAATGATTGAATTATATGTATTTTAAATCTTTAGAACATTATTACTATAATATTATTGATAAGTAATCAATCAAATTTACAGATATTTTCAATTCACTATTTTTTATTTTTCTTTTGATTTCTTTTACCTATCATCCTTTAAGCAACTAGACCAAATAATATAATAGCACAAAAGCCTATAACTTCTTATCTATATGAACAAAACTATTCCTAAATTTCATATTTATATTGTTTTCCTGATGTCTCATCCTTACAACTAGTCAGAGTCACAAAAAATATAAACAAAACTGTGAAACTAATGATTTCTCTAACTTTTAGTTTTACTTTCCTATAATTATATTGATAAATTACTCTAATAAATTGAAGTTTGGTCCTTTTTTCTGAAATGCAATTAATTTGTATTATGAATTCTTTTTATCAAATTAGAATTCTAAATATCTCTCATTAGTTTTTAAATCTACAATGGTGGTGATTTTTTTAGCACAAAATAAATGCCAAAATCCAGTTTAAAATAATTGATGCAATTTGCTTCTTGCTGCAACTACTAAATCAGTTTCCCAATTATCATAATCTAATATAATAATTTCATTTAAGCATTGCTTCAACTTTTATATACTCTCCATCTCTTGTTCTGATATATTCTTTTATGAAATTAGTATTGGCTCTGTAACATTATTTTCTTTTGTTATCCCTTGTAATTTAGTCTATATTGATTTGAATTGACTAAATTGAAAATAATCAACAGGTTTAGCTAGATAAATGAAAATTGTAATATCTTCAATTTTAATCATGAGATATCTATTTTTTTTATGAGACAAATTATAGGCAGGTTTAACTGCTATAATAATGATGTATTCAGATTAATATGTATCACTTATAAATTGTTGGAGTTTTTCCTCTAAAATATATTTTTATTAATACTAATTTTGTCAACTTTTTTTGTGGTAATCCATTCGTTTAATATATTATTTTAAATAATTCTTGTAAAATATCTAAATTATTCAATTGGCATATCCATTTTTAATTGAACTGAATTCCCTTTTAGATTGACAAGGTCTTTACTCATCAATATGAATAATTGTTATTAATTATAATTAAAATATGAGATGGAATAAATAATTCATTAAACTAAAGTATTAATATATCACAAAAATAAAAATTATTCAATTTATTATTCCAAATTAATCAAAAATTAAAAACTCTATTTTAATATTAATTAACCAATTAAAATTCAGATGGAAGATGGTTATGTAGAAGAACTATTTAAGCTATTTCGAGATTCATAATGTGTTCAACCTCCTAAAAAACCTATTGGTGCATATGAACGGTTTGTAGGAAATTATGAACAAGCATGCAAAGAGAAAAATCTAAATCACAATTCTGAGTAAGCAAAATAATAATGGGAAAACTTAGAAAAAGAACTTAGAGAAGGTAAAATTATGTTAGATTTTAGAATATTTTCGATTTTCAAAGTAGGATTAAGACTTATATGAAAGGTTATTCCTATAATATCATTCTATTTCCAATTTCATTAAAACAAAAAAAAGTTGATGGATCTGTCTTATTCTTTTAAGAAAAAGGAGGAGATGGAAGTTTAACTAATCTTCAATAATTATGGGATGAATTAAGTATTGATGATAAGTAAATATATGGTTAAAGGGCATAATAAAATTATGAGGATACTATAAAAGTATTTTATATTTCTTCCTTAGGCTTCAATAGAAGAATATATTACAGAATATTAAAATTACATAAATAAATAAAATGAAAAGCCATAGGATTTACAATTTATTTAAAAAATTGAAGAAGAACAGGATGAAATAGATTAAATTGATATCATAATAGGAATAAAGCAAAGTAATGGAAAGAAGGAGTATTTAGTCAGGTTTAAGGGTAAAACAGGTAAAGATGCAAAATGGTTCCCTAAAAAGAAACTCAGAAAAGTGAAAGAAATTGTTAAGAAATTTGAAGAAACATATTTTAAACAATTATTTTAAGATAATGAATCAAGTAGTGGTTTTGATTCAACTCCTCCAGAACAGATATTCTAAAAAATTGAGAAGGTGGATCAAAAATAATAATAAACATAACAAATTGAGGAAATGAAAGAATACAAAGAGACTAAGAAAGTTAAACCAAAGCAGATTTCATCAAAATAACCCTAATTAAAGTAAGAAAAAAATGGAACCTTAAAAAAATCAATTACACCATAAAAAGTCAATACTCCAAAAATGTCTGAAGTAGAAAATACAATCAATTAATCAAGAAGAAAAAGTTAAAAAACAAATTCTATTTCTAAAACAAAACCTAATGTAAATCAAAATAAAAAATAAGATTAAGAAAGAAAGATTTAAAAATAATACGATCAATTATAAGATGACAGAAAATAATAAAACAAACAAATCTCAATTGAAAAAATTACAAAATCTGGAAGGGAAACAAAGAGTTCTTAATAAGATCAACCAAAATAAGTTAATAAAGCATCTTAAGTAGAGTCAGTTAGTAAAAGAGTAAAGAAATAATTGAGTGATCAATCTAAGATTAAACAACTTTAGTAATCATAAAAAAGATAAGAAAATCCAATCAAATAAGAAAATCAATCACAAAAATAATAGAGCATAGAACCTATAGAACCTGTTATCACTAAAAGATAGTGTAGAAACAGAGATAATTCAAACTCTAATGTACACTAATTATCAACAACCAAAATTAATGTAAAAAATTAAAAACAAAAAATAAAGATTAACAAATTGTCTACCAAAACAAAATTAGTTGTTTAAAAATAAAGTATAAATAATTCTAATCTTGAATAATCTAATAAGAATAGTAGAAGAATATCAGTAAGTTAATAAAAATAATCTAAAAATTAATAACAAAGTGGAGTGTCAAAAACTAGAAGTACAAGTGTTCAATCGAATAAACAATAAAATAATTAAAGTTAATAAAAGGAATAAATTTCAAATAAAATTCAATCTCGATCAGTAGATGCTATAAAAAATATTACTCCCAAAAGCAAGATTATCAATAAAGTAAGTTTAAGTTTAAAGAGAACTATTAAGAGTAGTAAAAGTCCAAAGAAGGTATGTCCAACTAATACAACATTGAATAAAATCCAATTAAATGAAAAATTGAAAAGGAGTTAAACCTAATTAAAAAATGTAAAACAATAAGTTGACGTATAAAATACACATTTAATAAGTGCTAAAAAATCTAACTAGGATAGAATTTCTTAAAGGGAAGTACATGGAAATACTAGAATTAAGAGTCCAATGAAAATCAACAAAAGAATATAAAAAAATACTATAAAAAATAAAGGAAATTAGAAAGAGAAAATAATTGAGAAAGAATAAAAAAAAGATTAAGTATATACAAAAAATAATGGAAAAAATAATAAAGCCATTTTTATGGTTGCTGTCAGATAAACTAGAAGTAAAAAATCTAAGGATACGGTAAAAAGAAAGCACTGAATGTTGACAATCTTTTGAATTATTAAATATACATTAAATAATATTTTCATTTTAAATGCAAAAGGGTCTCAGTTAAAACTTTACAAAAAATCTTAATTTTAATATAGATGATGAGAAATTATATGTTTTACCACACCAAAGTGAAATTAATTTTAAAGGGAATGCACAAGAAGAAGTATTTATCTTTTTTGATATTAGGAATTATCATAAAATGATAATATCTAATAACCATTAAAGAGTATTGCAAATGAACTTATAGAAAAAACAATCCATATTAGATAAAGTTGGGTTTTATAGTAATAGGCATTCAAATTTAATTTGCCACCTTCTTATTTTAAATAAAAAATTGTTATCTAAAGAAATAATGATAAACATTAGGTTTAAAAAGATGTCAACTAAAATGATTTTATTCCTTATGTAGAATTTAATAATAGACAATTTAATTAAATAAGACGTGATGGGACTTTTGATGTTAGTTCAAAGAATAATCCAAATTTATCTTACAGATGGATTATTTCAAGATGGGTTGTAAAAGGAACCAAGAATATAAGAAACTCTTTTTATAAGGATATGTTAAAAGCTTATGATTATGTTACAGGAATAGGAGATTTTATTTATAATGATGCAAACTTTGATAGTTTATGGAACTATTCAATTATCCATGGTCTATATATCATTGTTAAAGTAAAGAGTAATAATAAATTAGAAATCATTATTGATTCCATCAATTTTTATTGGATATAGAGAAGTGATTGGGAATTATTCTTAAAAATCAGCACAACTTTAAGTAGAATATTAAAGGTAATTATCTTTAAGAAATAAGAATTTAAATTTTTCAATATATTAATTTCTACTACATACTCCAGAAACCTAATCTGCTACATAATTAAAAGTTGATTATATTAAGAATCAACTTAAGAACTTTGAATAAGACTGTTGTAAAATAGCTACATTATTAAGTGATAAATATATTAATGGATAACAATAAAATAATTATGAATTTAGAATTTTGGAAGAAAAATATCAAATTATTTATGATTAAAATAAGGATATTGATGAACTCATATGTGAATAGCTTAATAATGCTCAAAAAAGATTTATTTAATAGAATAGTTTAGATATGCCTGAAGCTGCAATTAAATAGATTTTAGACATTGCAGAATGTTATAAAATATAAAGATATTATAAAGACTTATTGAAAGTATCATTTTATAATTATGATAGAATTAACTTGCAGACTATGAAAATTAAGTAATGGAATAATATGATTAGAAATTTTTCTTTTTAAATAAACCTGAACATCGTAGATAATATATTCTTAAGGCGTTAAAGCATAAAAAAAAGAATCTAAAAACATTATATTATCATTAAATGATATAAGATTTAACTTAATAGAATATTATAGATAGAAATATTTTTATAGAATTTAATGAAAATAAGGACAAATATAAGAATAAAGTAACAAAATTTACTAAATCGACCAATGAAAAAACTTTAAAACCAAACATTACATTTACTATGTTTATATTTTTAATTAATTTTAGTCCTCGTTTGGTTGTTCCTCCTTATCAAATAATTTAAGAAGGAACCAAATTTAAATTAATTACAGAAGTTATTTATCAGGTAACATCTAAATATTACTGTTGGAAATTTACTAGTGTCTGCATTACATATTTTACATTAATCTCTTATAGCTATTACATATTTTATCAATATGGAATAATGGGATTTTTTGGGCTTAAAGCTTTATTTTCAATAAATCCATTTTATAGTGATTAAATAATAAATGAGATAACTGGAGAAGTATAAGATGATTAATTGATTGAAACAGTTTGCACTTCTTTAAAAAATGTATATAAAGGTATGAGTTAATCAAGAAAGGAATTTGAAGAATCAGAAGATTCTGGATTATTTGGTAAGGGTTGTCTAAGAATTTTTAATTTATTGGAAGTCTATGTTTTTAGATTCTTATTTGTCGGAGTATTTTGTACATTAATTTTTTAACCGATATTAATTCTATTATTTTCAGGTTTTTTATTCTTTTTTTTCATTACTTCATTTATTTGGGCTATATTTGTTGCAATTTTTAAGTAAAATCAATTAAAAATAATAGATTGATGATATGTTTATTAATTTATGATTTTGAGACAGAAAATAGAATTTAATATAATGATTTAGATTACATTCATCATATAATACCATTATTCAGAGCTTTCTTTGATATTATGATAGGAATGCTTGAAATAATAGTATGTTTGTTTTGCTTGTTGATATTCCCCCTTTTTGCTATGATAGTAATGTTATATGGAATTTTAAGATATATTGTTCGCTCTATATATGATTGTTTCATGATGACTGTATATATTTAGAATCATTTATAAATAGTTTGTCTTTTGTTGTGGAAGAGTTCCACGTCGTTCTGGATGTTTAGTATGGAGATATGAAGGAGATAATGGATAAAAAAAGATTGTATATAATTATCATAAAGTAATATTATCTCTTAAATTATATATTAGTTAACAAGTGAAGAATTCTAGGTTTTGGTTGCTAGAGAATTAGAAAATTATATTCTTGAAGAATATAACAACCGTTTAATTATGAATATATAAAAACCAGAAAAAGAAATTAATAAAAATTTATAACCTTTTTTCAATCGTTTCAATGCTAATTACCATTTTGATGATAAAAATTCTAAACTACTTTAAGATTAACTAGCTGCAAAAGTTGGAAATTAAACATCAAATCAACCTGTATTGGATACAGAAACAAAAAAATACATTAAATTTACTGAAAATGAACTTTAAGAGATTAAACATGTTGTGAAGATATTTTTGATTGAGTAAATCAATTTAAAAAATATGCATTCCTTTATTTGGAAACGTACTGGCTTATAAATTGGATAATTTTCAGAATTGGTTGATATTATTCTAGCCTCAATATTTGGAAATGATATTTTAATACCAAAAAAAGAACTAATTGATGAAATCTAGATTGTATTATTATTTTATTAATTTTAATTAGAAAGTAGAGAAAGAAAAAGGACTTGGTCAATAAATAGAAAGGGCAATGAATGGATAAGTAAATTTAAATAGACCTGAAAAATATGTTTTAGAATAAAAACATGAAGTAAAGAAACAAATAACAAAGAAAGTTTATAAAGTATTTATCCCAATTTCTGAAGTAAAATTAATCTTTTAATTATTAGATGCTTGATAAAATATGGTCAGCTTAATAACCATAATAAGAATGGAGTTCTTTATAAAATAAGGATTTAAGATTTTTATTAAATTATTCTTTAAAAAAATGAATGATTTATTAGAATCTACTTTTATTTAATAGTATTTCTTAAATAAAAATAAATTTATTCTATTGATATTTAATTTCATACTTTTTTTAAATGATTCTGTTGAAATTTTAACAAAATTCTGATATTTTCTATAAATAATAAATTTATTTAATTATAAGCATGTATAATTTTATTATCATGAAAAAATTAATTCAAATAATTATTGATTCTCGAGACAGTACTTTAGAAGGCTATACCTATCCAAATCTAATTACTTTGTTAGATGTTGTAGAAATCTTTTTCTATTATAGATTACTACGTAACTGCATCATTCTCAATTTATTTTTAACTCTTTTAAATTTATTTCCTTTTTCAATAATTGCTTGATTCATTCTGTTTCTTCTCAATTTTAAATATTTCAAGATATAATTAAATGGATAGAGCATAAACTTTTACATTTTATCTATTATATCCTTCTACCACTGATGGATATTTTTATTGGCTAATTCTATAATTTTTTCAGCATTACATTAAGAATAAAAATAGTCATAATTTTATAAGACTTCAAAATCTTCCATCATTTTTTAATTTAATTTCCAAAATAATGGTTCTATTTAAGAAAATGCTTTTTTTATAATTGGATCTTCTAGATCTTGTTTGTTTAATTTATTGTAAACATGAATTATGTTGTCATTATGTGTATTTTAAAATGTTTGTATTTATAAGGATTCATCCCAATTTTCATCTTGAATTTATTTGATGGTGAATGTATTTGTTGGACTCTTTTTAATTTATTTAGTAGTATTAGAAGGAAACATAGACATTTTTCTAATCAGTCTACTTTAATTTAATTATTATCTTAATTCTCCTTTGATATCAATTTCAGGTTCTTTAATCTATTTTGGTTCCATTCTAACACTACTTAATAAATCGAATTATTTATTTTAAGCATCAGAGGAATATTAAGGAAGTAAAGAAGATACTCTAAATATATCCACTGAAGCTGAAGGATCAATAATATTATAATCTATCTAATCTTATTCATGATAATAGATTATTTTAAGTTACTAATTTATTGATTATTAATTATCACTAGAGTACACTTTAGCAAATTCTGCCACTAAATCTTTTTCAGATAAAGCAAGAAAAACATTCTTCTTTTTTTTCCTTTAAAATCCACCCCTTTACTAAGTTTTATAATGCTGATGCTTTTTAATAGTTACCTCAAAATTTGGTTTATGTTAGATATAAGGACATGTAGTTAAAGTATGTTCAAATTACTGACATGCAGGACAGTACACACTTTTTTATAGAATTGATTAATCAAAATTCATTACAATAGAGTCTTTTAATTAGCAATACTTTTAAAAATCATCAGGGTAATCTTTAAGAGTTGATAGAAAATCTTATTTTGATAGTACTAATAAACTAACATACCCAACAGCTTTGAATAATTCCATATCAGGATCTTCAACAATAAATTCTTTAACACATAAGAATTCTCCTAGACCAATAATAGTATTCATTTTGGATCTTTATTTTTCATCCTTATGTTAATAGAGTAAATGTCCTTATTCTATAAAACATAAATGATGTTATCCATTAAAATCAATAAAAAAGGTATTTTCAGGAGGTATTACTTATAAAAATAAATTAAATTTATACTTTTTCTCTTAATGCTTTTAAATAAGGCATTTCTAAACTCTTCACTAAAGAACTTTTAAAGTAAGATAGATTTTTCAATAAAAACTTTATGAGCCTATTTATCTAATTCTTCTTTTAATTCATCAGATAATTAATCTAATAATGTCTATTCTATTTCTAAATCTACTTCATCATCTTCTTTCCAACGATAAGTCAAGTATTCTTTGATTCTTTAAAATATATATATATTTATTACTAATGTTGTAATGCAAATGGTATATTTCTTTTATTCATATATTTATTGATTACTCTCATCTTTTAATTTCTTTCTACTTAATTTTATGTAATATCATTTATAATTCCTCCAATAAAATTTATACTGTAAGAAAACCATAAACAAGCACCCAAAATAAATATAATAGTTACTATTTTTTCAGTTGAATTCTTAGGTACATTATCCCCATATCCTATGGTCAACATTGTTACTATTGCAAAATATAAAGCTTCCAGATATTAAACCTACCATGGTTTATTTGTTAAGTCTTTAAAATCAATCCAAGAATCTTCAATTTGCATACTAGAAATCCAAAACCAAAAACAACTAAATAAATGTAAGATATAAAAAAGGGTTGCCATAAACTTTATTAATCCTAAGATACCTCTTTGAGGCCTTGTAAAATAAGAATATTGTTCACTTTTTGATAGTATTTCATAAACATAAGAATATTATGTTAATGTTACTAAGGTAAATAAATTGTAATGAGGATTTTCAGGAATTAATGATAAAAAAATCAATAATATGGTTATAGAGAGAAAGTCAACAAACATTGATTTTTTTACTTGCAACATTATTAATTTCCATCTATCTCTAATAGCTTAACCATTAAGATATTATTATGTATTGATTCTAATAAAAAAATCCATTATTAGTACTATACAAATTATAATAGTTAATTATGTATTGTCTTGAAATAAAATCTAAGTATGAAATGCTACTTCTAAAGGTATTAAAATAACTAGAATAATCCTAAAGACAACTGCAAATAGATCCCAATATACTTTGAAAAGTGATTCTGGTTAAATCAAAGGAATTAGATTGATAGTGGTTTAACAAATTTTAATTATCTGTTTTTTAATATTCTAGTAGTATTGCTTTAGATTTTCTAATTTAGTTTCTTCGCTTTAGGATTCCATTTCGAATAGCTTTTTCATTGCTTAGAGTGTGAATCCAGCTCGTTAAATTGATTTTGAATATTAAATCACTACATTACTATAATAATTCTTATATTTACTTATCAGAAGCTTTGTCTCCTATTAAATTTAGATGAGTATAATTCAATGTTTCTAACATTCTTCTTTTGATTTAGAGCTTTTCCAAAAACCTTTTAAGTAAAAAAAAAGCCATCATACTTGATCCTGTAGAATGTTATTTGTAGGAAGAAACATTAATGGGAACTCTGCTTGTTTCAGGAGGACTTTTCTACTCATTTCTTAAAGCAACATTCTCAAGTTTTTTCACATTTAATTAATCATATCCTTCAATACTTTTCACACTCTAAGTTTAACTGTATAAATGAGGATAATTAATTGAAGTCTCCCTTCTAGTTGATCTCAAACAGAAACCTAAATATTATTACTCAAAGTCTTCATTTTATTCTGCTTATAGTTCTTAATCTAAATCAACATTGAATCTAGGTGATTCTAATTACATAAATATTAAATTATTTAAGGGTTGTCTTAATTTTAAAATTATTAGATTTTTACAAACATATATTTTAAATTTTCAAATCAACTTAACTACATCTTTGGTGTTTTTTATAAAAATGATATGCCATCTATCACATCATTATAATATCATTATAACTACTATTCAATATATATATTATTGTACCATCAACACTATATATAAATGGAAATTAATTAAAAATTATTTGATATTAAGAACAGTAATAAAAATTTGACTCTACACATTCCATAATACATATTTTAATATCAATCAAATATAAATCTCTTCTTTCCTACATTTGCTTGACAAGAAGGACAAAAGTGAACAGCATCTTTACAATCCTATACAAAACATGGTATTAAACAGCAACTTAAAAATTTAAAATTTTATATACCCTAACCATAATCCAACAGCTGCTATGATTCCTCCAACCAAATAAGTTCCAGTACCTGGTTCATAATTTACAACAGTTTGCACTTATCTCTAACAGTACACACAAGTTATAATACTTGGATATTTAGAATATATAGGTTATACTAAAATAGAAAATTTATCTTACTTATTTGAATTGGTTATGGATTATAAATTGGTGAATCAGTCTAAGAATAAGGTGATTATTAATAGGGAACTTGATTGATTATTTATTAAACTGGAATTGCTTATTAAATTGGTTATCCTATTTGAATCTATTAATTCTATATTGTTGGATAAACTGCTTAAGAAATTGATCCCTCATTTGGAGTGGGAGTCATTTCTTATTGAAGTTACACATGTTGATTATTTTACATTGGTATAGTTTTTTTTATAATTAAATTAATATCAAAAGTTTCTTGATACAGTTTATAAAGAATGAATAATAATATATAATTCGTTAAATGGATTATGAAAACTTGCTTTAAAAATATCCAACTTCTTCTTATGCAAAAACACAAAGATCATCTAGTGTCAATCAAAACTCTCTAAAATAAGAAAGTCCTCAGTAAATCAAACCTTAAGCATTATTAAAAAAACTGGAAGAAATACTTTAATAAAGAAAATAATAACTCAATCAAGAAAAGTAGAAAAAGAAAAAGAATACATAATAAAAGGGTGATTACACAGAAAGAATATCTGAAAAAAAAAATGTTTAGAAATTATTAGAAAATTAAAAATGGAAAGCTGATTTATAAAATTTCGTAATTTGTTCAAAAAATAACATTTATATAGGTTACAGAGAAAAAAGAAAGAAAAAGTGCTTATCCTAATTTGATGTCATTATAACCATCCACTTAAAATTTATTTGATATTTTTTCTCAAGATAGTAATAGCAGAAATCCAACTATAACAGCTAGAAGTAAAAAGGGTGAGGGTTCTCCAAAAAAAGGAAGGGCTAATGTAATTATATTGTTATTAATCATTTATAGTCTATTATGGAAGGATACAATCTGAATGAAAGAGATAAAGGAACATTGATAAAATTGAATTAGTAATTATAAATTTAGAATAATCATTTAAATGAATAGCTTAGGTTTGAATAAAGTTAAAATACTAAATTAAGTTTATAGATGATCAGTATGAATGATTAAATCACATTATTAACGAAGTATTATTTATTTTTGTTTAGGGTAATTAAAAGAGAGTTAGAAACAATTGGAACATAAAGATAAAGAGAATGATGAGATTATGAGATCATTAAAAAGTTAATTAGATATGATTAGACCTGAATATTATAAATAATCAGAATAAATTGTGAATTTGGAAAAGTAATTAACGGGATTTTAAAATATTGAAAAAGACATGAAGGAATTGGAATAGATGTTACCATAAATTTCTACTTTCACAACTTTATTTGTTGAATAGAATGCTTAAATATTAGAGTTGTAAGATTTAATAACCTTATAAAATAATATTATTGATAAAGTTTTAAATAGAAAGGATTTTCCATTAAATAATTTAATTTTAGGTAGAGAACCAAAAAAGACTAAACAATATACTAATGACTTACCTTTTGAATCATCCTAACATCTTGAGAATTTAATTAAGTAAACAAGATAATAAGTAAATATATTAACCGAAAGATTTATTCATGAATTATTAGTATGAATACAACTATTAAATAGAATATAAATATAAATTGTTTTTTAGAATGTGATTATTTCTTAAATTTATTAATTAATATTTAATCTATAAATTAAGATTAAACAATTTATTAAAATCTTTAAAAAAATACTTTTTGTTATTCTTTTACAAATTATGAGCTTTTCAAATGATTAATATGACTATTTCTATAGTGAAGATTATTTACAACACCAGACAAATATAGGTTTTGGAGAAATTTACATTTCAAATTATTTATCAGAAAATTAAAATAATCATGAAAAATTCAATTCTATTAAAAGTTCAGTTGATCATTAAAGTTAGAATGAACGTCTTTCTAGAATTAATAAAAAAATAAAAAGAATCAAGCCTTAAAGTAGTAAACCAGGTGAGACTAAAAATATACCTAAAAATATAGCATGTGTAATGAAGAAATTCATATAGAAAATAATCTCAAGTAGTAAGGATGAAGCGTTGAGATCTTTTTAGAAATGTAGAGATTGGATTAAATTCAAACATACTCCACATGATAAGATTATGAAAAATTAAATAGAATTGTTTATAAAGACTCCTTTTGGTAAATTAATTGGCAGGTAATTTTTTGGAAATTGTCTTTGGGCATCCTACTTTGTATCAGAAAATAAAACTAATGTAGCCCTCTATTACAAATACAATATTACATATTTTGAATCAACTTTAAAAAAACTATAATAATAAAGGAAAAATAGAAAAACAACCAAAAATTAATTTATATAATAATAATGATTTATATTTATATATAGTAATTATAAGAAAAAACCATTAATAAATTATAATAATATGAATAAGTAACCAATGACATAAATCTTCAATCAACTTAAGATGTTTTTGTTTTTCCTGATACATTAGTATTTAATTTAGATTAGATTCTTTTTCCTTTAATCCACTTTCCTTTTATGGATGTTCCATTAGGTTTAATAACTTACCCATTACCATGAAATAATCCTTGTTTCCACAAACCTTAATATTTTTAACCATTTGGCCAATTGAGAATACCATATCCTTCTCTTTCATCATTGATATAATATCCATCATACTTGGATCCATCTGGCCATTGAAATATTCCTTTTCCATGTTTGACTCCATTTTTCCAATCTCCTGTATAGATTCTACCATCTTAGAATTTAAGTGTGCCTACTCCTGAAGGTACATCTCTATCAAAAGATCCTTCATAAATAGAACCATCTGGAAATCTTAAAATTCCTTATCCATTTTTGATTCCATTTAGAAAACTTCCTTACTTAGATATAAAATATTGATACCTTCATATTACCAACCATTGGAGTAAGTTTAAATTCCAATTCCATTAGGTAAATCGTTCTTCCATTCTCCTTCATAAAAGGTACCATCAGTAAATGTATATTTACCTTAACCTTCTACTACATTTTCTATCCAATGACCCATGAAAAATTCTCCATCTATCAGTTAAAATGTACCATAACCGTTGGCTTTATTATTGACCCATTCTCCAACATATGATGAGGTATCAACCATCATATATTTACCAAAACCATAGGCTTTACCATTCTTCCATTATCCTTCATAATATGCTCCATTAATCATTTATATAATTGGTAGTTTAATCTATGATGGGGTTACAATCAACAATTAATCGTTTTTGGTTTTTGGGATGAAACAAAGACTGGTCATATCAAATGAGAATTATTTTTTCAAACTTGATGGATGGCTAAATTCTGAAACTTAACTTTGATTATCTGAAATATCCTTGTTACAATTAGTTTAACATAATTAATTGACTTTAGCTTATCTATTAGTTGTCTCTTCTTTTTCCTCTTGTAGTTAATCTTATATCATATTATTCTTCATGATTAGAGATAACTGTTAATTTGGAGAATCCTTCTTATTGCTAAAGGTGTCAAATCCTAAAATGTCTTGATTTAAATTTGGTGAACTGTGCTTTTGTTATGTCGATAGTAAGGAAAACTATCTAATAATAAAATTTTCATGATAGTAGTACTTTCTAGTCATATATCCTTTGAAGACTGCTTGTATTTTGATTACTCCGTCTATATTTTGTGAAGTAAACTTATTAGCTAAATTCAGTGTATGTTTAGATTTTGTTAATTTGGTTTTTATTTCAGCTGTTTGATTATCTTGTGTAAAATTAGTGCATTGTTTACAGTTTCCCATTCTTGAATGAAATATTTCAAATAAAAATTATATACTAAGACATAAACATATTTTAATGTTTTTGATAGTGATAATTTATTAGATAATTATTATTTTTATATAATACGCTTTCTAAATGCATTAATTTGACAATGAAACAAATAAATTTTTGGAAGAATTAAAAAATGGATCCAGCAATATATTAGTAATGATTTTCATATTTTCTAGGTAGCAATAAGAGTTAGACCTCTAAATTAGAAAGAAAGAAGTGTTTCAGAGTTTGAAACTATAAGAATACTTGATGGAAAGATGATAGTTTTAATGGATCCAGAATCAGAAAGAGAAGATGATGTATTGACATTATATAGAATAGTTATTAAGAAAAAATAGGTTAAAAGAAACTAATTTTGCATTTGATTTTGTTTTTGATTAATGGGCTCCACAATAAAAGATCTACGAAAACACAACAGAGTTTTTATTGGAAGGAGTATTAGAAGGATTCAATACAACTGTGTTTTGTTATGGGGCAACAGGTTCTGGCAAGACATTTACGTAAATTTTATATATCATAAACTCTAGAATGATAGGAACACAATAAGAAGTTGGTTTAATGCCAAGAGCATTGTAATCACTTTTTAATTTTTCTTAATCAGATCGATTCAAAGAAACTTAATTTAAAGTCTCTTATGTTGAAATCTATAATGAAAACATAAGAGATTTATTAACATCAGAAGATAAAAATTTAGAAATTAGAGAAGACAAAAATAATGGAATATAAATAGCAGGTGTCATTGAAATTGAAGTCAAAACAGTCACTGAAGTGTTATCTCTTTTAAAAGTTGGCAATAGAAATAGATCCAAAGAGGCAACTGATGCAAATAAAGAATCCTCAAGATCTCATGCTATCTTATAAGTTTAAGTAGAATGTAAAGATAAAGCAGCTGGATTATAAGAACAAATTATTTAAAGCAAATTTAGTTTGGTAGATTTAGCAGGTAGTGAAAGAGCAGCTAATACAAATAATAGAGGTTAAAGAATGGTAGAGGGAGCAAACATTAACAAATCTTTATTGGTCTTAGGAAATTGTATTCAATCATTATCAGAAGCAAATGAAAAAGGAATCAAAAATCCATTCATACCTTTTAGAAATTCTAAATTAACTAGATTATTAAAAGATTCTTTAGGTGGTAATTGTAGAACTGTTATGATTTCTAATGTTACTCCAGCAGTTAGTAGTTTTGAAGAAACATATAATACTTTAGTTTATGCAAATAGAGCCAAGAATATTAAAACTGTTGCTAATAGAAATGTCTTAGTTGCATAAAATCATATAAGTAATTATGCATTACTTATACAAAATTTGAGATAGGAAAATGAAGAACTTAAATAATTGATTCAATAATAATAATTGAATTCTATTACTCCTTAAACAAGTAGCAAGTAAATCTATAAAGTAGGATTGCCATCTATTAATTAAAAAACTATTCCAGTTCCCATATTGAATTTAAAATAATAGATCAATGAATTGGAATCTATTATAAATCAAAACATTTCTGACATTATTGAAGCAAAAAATAAATTATATGATATGGAATAATAACAGAATCAATTTTAATAGAATATTGGTTTCTTGTAATATCAAAAAGGTCGTTCTCAAGATAAGTTTGAATAGATGAAATTATTGGAAAGAATCGATAATGCTAAAACATAAAAAGCTATACTTAAATAAAGCGAGGATGATATGAAATAACAATTACTTGAATATGATATCAAAAAAGTTGATATTTAAAAGTCAGTTTAATAAATTCCAGATTTAAATCATAAAACTTATTTATAAGGAATCATAAAGTAAGGAGAACTTAAAATAGTAAATATTGTTATTATAATAGGAAAATGTTGAACTTTAAATATAGGAAAAAAGAAGAAGATATCAAGAATCTATATAAGATGAACAAGTAAGATAATTAAGAACTTAAATTCATTAATAATAATAAACCAAACATATTTAAAGTGCAAAATCTAAATCAAGTTAATAAAATGGACCTAAAAAAGGTTAATTTTTAATTTAACATTTTAGTTCCTAGTTTACCTGGCGTAGATTCACCTTATTATTCTATTACTGGAGGATAAACTTATGCAGTACAAAGGTATTTTTAAATCCTATTTTTTTAGTAAAAATTACAAGCAAAAATCTAATCTTAAATTACCACCTGTATTATAGATGGGTTAATTATAAAAATCTCCTAAAACTTAAAATTCTAGTTTGAACAGTAATCCTCTAAAATATCGAATGGCTCAAAGATATACAACAAGATTGAATAGACCTCCATCCTATCGTCCTCCAAGTTCTTCTAGGAAATCTGCTCTTGGAAAATATGTTAACAGATCATTAGATTTAGGAAGTGGAAGAGAAAGTGTCAATAAAAGTTCTGGAGATTTATAGAATTCAGTTAGTCTTAGGAAACTTAAAAAGCTTCATTAAGAATATCAATAATAGAGATTTGAAAGAGTCATGAGTGGCAAAAAAAATTAAAAATCTATGCCATATTTTGGTAGTAAGATTCTTTTGCCAGGTATGGTTCACAAATCACCATATGTGAAAAATTTTTAGAATAATTAAGAGCCAATTGAAGTAAAAAAGGAGAGATTGAAAATGCTAAATATTAATCTTAAAGCTTAATATGGCGATAAATTTTCGCTGCAAAATTGAATATAAATCATAATTTAAAGTACTACTTTAAAATAAATCAATTCAAATTTTATTCATAATTACTTAACTAAATGATTTTGATTTAAATCTCTAATCAACACATAATTTTTCTTATTATTCAAATTATCGTTTAACTTTTAAGAGTCTAAACTTTATTTTTTTATGTTGCTTGTACTCTTATAACTTCTATTTAAAATCAATTTAACTTTATTAGTCTAATATTCTTTTGCATAAGTTGATATTTTCATCTAATATTTTATATGTTTTCTCTTTTGATTATGTATGTTTTATTGAAACTTAAAAATTTTAAAGTTTTTAAGGGACTTAAAATGATCTTGAGTTTATTCTTTTTAAATTTGAGGCCAACAATTGATTTTTATGGTAAATTTCAGCTTATATCATTTCATCTTTAATATTTGTTGATTTTGGCAACTTAATAGACTTACTTCTATGATATCCAATTGCACTTTTTGATCGTTTTATTTCTTCTAATTTTTATTAATGTATCAGAAAATCTCTATAATGATGTTTGATATTCATTTTACCTATCTCGACGTAGAAGTTCATTTGAATCATTTGTGTAATATTAATAATTAGACTTGTTCATTTACAAATAATAAATAATAAGTGTATATATAATGAATGTTAATTATAATGTTAATTATAATGATATTATATTTATTACACTAATATTAGAAGATTATCAAAGTATTTAAATGTCAAGTTTTGGTATATAGGTTAACAAATTTAGACTTTTTGTAATATCTCAAAAATTTAAGTTTAACAAATATTTCACTTTAATAATAATTTGAAATTATTATTCTTATAATTATCTATATTTTATAATTAATTATAAAGTTCCTAATGATTAGTTAAACAATCGTAAAAATTCTGAATACAAGCAATTTAAATCTTGCTGAAAGTTCACTATAATTGGAAAAGGCAGGTTAATTAATTTTTAATATCATATAGGTATTCAAAACGTCTTTAATTACTTATCCAAATCGGATATCACAAAAATAGTGTTCCCAGAGTAGGTAATAAAATTATTATGTGTATTTCACTACATGATACAAAAAAATACCCTAGATGTACAGGTTTTTTAAGAATGTAATATTTATTGGATTACAAATGTCTTGAATAATAGTTTTATTATAGAGAGGTTATCAACAGAAATGAGTTCTTCTAGCACTTTTGCAAGGAGTAGTTAATTTTCATCTATGAAATCTTCTCAGTAATAATAGACAGATAGGAATCTTCCCCATTTTTAAACAGAGTCAAAATCATAAAAAGTACATACAAAGAGAATGGATTGTTTTTAGAGTTACTCAGAGAAATAATAGACTGAAAGACATATAATTAGAGAACCTCTATCATATTAATCAATGTTGCAATTATACTATACATATTTAAAAAGAGTATGCCATTATTCATCAAGTGGGATAGCATTAATAGAATTATATGTAATTTAAAACATTTGTTCTATGGGATTAAGAATAATTGAGGGATAGAAATGTCCAAAATTAGATTTTTGCTTTTAACTTATACTGAAAGATCTTGAATAATTTTAAAGTTAACAGATTGATTATCTAAAAGAATTGATAATTGATTTAAAAGGTAAGAACAATGAATAAATGTTTGATCTATTTGAAATATATAAATTATTGTGTTTAAATGGAAAGCAAATTAAATTTTTTGGAGTGTTGAATAAACTAACGATAAATCGATAAAAACTAAAAAATTTTAAAAAAGAATGTAAAGAATTTGTAATAGAATGTAAATAACATTTAAGAAAGGTGAAACTGTAATAAAATTAGGATAGATTGAGTGTATCTGAATTTAAAACAAATAATTTCTTTGAATATGAAAGAAAATAGGTGTACAACAATTATTGATTTATTTAATATTATATTTATAAATCTCATCATTATAAGATTTATACTTTTTCACCCACTTTTTAAGTAGCTCTGAATAAGGCTGCTAATACCTAATGTGTAGTTAAACTTTTGTGATGCCAAGAATGATCAGTCTTTTTAGATAGAATTATATTAGCAAAAGTATCAATCATTTTTACTGTATGATTGCAAGCTTCAACTTTAATTACTTCTTCCTTTCCTTACATATTATCAACAAAGAATCTTTCACTTCCAATAAAATTGTCAAAATAAGCATTGAAATTTCCTGTTCTACCAAATCCTCCAACCAAATCATCTATTCTGATTTATCCATTCTCACAAACAATATCAACAAATGATCTATGAGGAGAAGTGGCTCCACAATCAAAATATGCATATCTTTCATTTGAAAATTCTAAGAACCCAGAAAATTCTATTATTGTATCAACTTTATTTAATTTGTACTAAAGACACTAAACAAATTTTGGTAATTCATAATCGAATGCAAAAAGGATTGCTCCAATAGGATACCATCCTTAATCACCTAAACAACCTTAAGGTTCTTGATTCTTATTTGTTCTTCCATTTCCTCCATGAAGCCATTCTTCACTAGGAGCTTTGAAAGTCATTGCAGCTGTCACTTTTAAGACATTTCCTAATTCTTATTTCTTTTGTTTAGCAACTTAAGTTCTTAGGGAATGTAACCACATAGTTCCATCTAAAAATTGAACTCCATTTTCCTCACAACTTTTTATCATTTCTTCCACACATTATGAAGTATCAGCACCTGGTAATGGTTTTTCTACCAAAACATGTTTCTTCTTGTTGGCAGCTTTGATTGTCCATTCTTTTTTTAAAGATGTTGGCAATGGAATGTATACTCCATCAACATTTGGATCATCCAATAATTCATCATATGAACCATAAGCAATTTTTATGTTATGTGTATCAGCCCATTATCTTGCTTTTTCTAATGATCGACTTGCTACACAATATACTTCTGCTTATTCAGAGGAATTTATTGCCAAACAAACTTTGTGAGCTATTTCAGCTGTTGACATTATTCCTATGCGAACCTTACTATTCATTATAATATATTTTTATATTTGATAATTTATGAGTAAAAAAGAGGGAGATAGCATTGATGCTTTATGTTTCCCTAATGCAGAAGATTATCAACATGATTTTGATACAGCTAATTAAGTACTCTTGGGATCAGGATCTTATGGATAAGTTTATAAAATGACTTGTAAATCCAACCCTCACTAAAGTTGTGCAGTAAAAATAGTTTAGTGCATCAAGTATTATTTTATTTATTTTTAGTAAAAAATCATATGATTCTGCTTTAAAGGAAGTTTAATTGAATAGACAAATTAATATTCATCCTAATATTATATATTTTGACAAAATCTATGCATGGTCTGAAACTATTCCTGTGTAAAAATATTTTTTAGTATTTCAAATGAAATTGGCTATGGGTAGTTTGAAAGATTTAAAAGATGATGAAATAAAAGCAAACAGAAAAACATTTAATGGTATATTTACATTTAAAATTTTGTAGAAATAAGTTTCTTAAATATTGTCAATCAATTATTATAAGCATTTCTATTTCTACAATAGAAAGAACTTTATCATAGAGATATTAAACCAGAGAATATCTTATATGATAAAGAAAATGAAAAAATTATAGCAAGAATTGCTGATTTTGGTGTTAGTAAAGCGTTGGAACACTTTAAAAACAATTTTAAAAATACTCTTGTTGGAACACCTCTTTATTTATCACCAAAATTATGGGAAGCTTACATCAATGGTTAATATAATGATGTTAAGTAATATATATACAATATATCTCAAGACATAATTTAGAAAAGTCAGATATATTTTCCTTAGGAGTCACACTCATATAAACTTATTTATTATTACAAGATCATGATATCGCAGGTCTAAATGATTAAAAATAAAATAAAATCCCTATTATTTTACAAAAAATTTATCATGATAAAATCAAGGAATTGCTTACAGGAATGCTTAATTATGATGAAAAATTGAGATTTACTTGGTAATAAGCAATAAATTGTCTTAATGGTTAAGATAAAATTAATGGGAGTTTAGAGTAGAATTAAGGAGGAAGTCTCTAAAATAGAGAAAAACATTATGCTTTACATATTCCTTATGAAAAGACTATAACAAATAAATCATAATCTATCAAATTGAGAAAAATCAATTAGATATACTGTTAAGAATTGAATGAAATTACTAAAGGATAAATTGCTGATGATTAAAGTATTATTGTTTTTAGTGATAATTACTTTATTGAAATTAATTTTGAAGGATAGGCTATTCAAAAGAAATAAATTTAAAGTATCATTTCTATTTATATCATAAATTTAATTTAGATCTAAAATGTATATGTTTGATTGAATAACCAAGAAAAATTATAGGATTATTTGAAAATAATACAATCTAAATTTTGGATGATGAAATGTGTCCACCATTTAGTTTACCTTAAATATCAAAATAATAAATTAATGTTATTTGTTAGATGAGAGAAGCCAACATTCTTTTTGGGTTTGATAATGGAGAGGTATAAGTATTGCAATTATTTGACAAAACTTTTAAAGTATTAAATACATTAAAGGATCATACATCTTAGATAAATTTAATCTATTTTGATAAATTTAATTAGATGTTGATTACTTCTGATAATTCTCGAATATTAAGTGTTAGATTTTTATTTAACGATAAATTGTAGATATTTCTTATTACTAATTAGTTCTTATTTAAAATTAGATTACATAGCTTAACATGTAGAATTATTGAATGACACTTAAATTCTTGTAAATGGATAAAAATTGAATGAAATTTTAATTTTACGCATTTCTCATCTGTAAAAAGAACCTGGAATTAAACTAGAAATTAAATAAACATTATCTCTATAAACTGGATGTGTATTATCCTTAATTAATTTAAGTGAAAAATGCTTATTTGTATCAACTGAAAAAGAAATAATTATTTATGATTTATAATCAATTCAATAAGATTAAGGACATCTTTTCAATAATGAAATGTAATAAACATTTTATTACTGTAATTGGATTAGAGATCGTGGATATTTAATTACTAATGATGGTTAAAGAATAATGAAATGGGAAATTGATCATGAAAAAAATTAATTATTTGGAACAAATCGAGTTATTAAACCTTAAACAAAGAAGTGTTCTTGTTGTGAACGTTGCTCTATAATGTGAAAAATATTAAATTTATGAATATTGATTTATTCAACTTTTTATTTATATATATATATATTAAAATTCATACGATTATAAATGGTAAAGAAATTCATTTATTCTCTTAATTTGACTAAAGTTTTCATCTAATTTAAACATTGAAGTCTGATTATTATTTTAAATTTCAGAATTTATTCAAGTGTTATGTAATGTTAATTATTTTAGAATTTTTGGCATTTTAGCTTGATTTAAGATGCATAGAGTATGAGAGATGTGATTTATAATGATTTTAATGATGATTTGTTTGAAGCAATATTTCCATTATATATAAATTATTTTTTATATATTAAATAATGCAGAATGCACTTGTGCATCGATAATTGAGTCATCAATTAAAAACATAAATGTAATTATAGATTATTCAATAATTAAAATTACTTATGACTCATCATAGACCTCCAGTCCCAAAATTCAATGATGAATGCCTAACTCCAAAGATGGAAATGTCTTTATTAGAAGAAGTTCAGCATTTAATTTTTAAAATGAATTTGGATTTTGAGATTGAAAAAAAAGCAATCAGAATAGTTTAAACAACTCCACTTTAAAACACTCTGACTTCAGCAAAAGGAGTGATTTTTTATTGTCTCAAAGAATTAAATAGAAAATTGCCTTAGATGGATAAAAAAGTCGAATACGTCATTAAATACATTGAACAATAGTAAAGCCTAAACTTTACTTATGTCTGTTAAAAAATGGGTTTTGGTGATTAAGTTTCAAAAGTATGTGAAACTTTGAAAAAGTAACTTGTCTATTTAATTGGCAAGTTAACTATAAACCTGTAAATAGCCATAACAATAAAAATTGCTGCTGATATAATATTCTATAAATAAGGAGGCTTAAATACAAAGTTTTTAGCATTCCACACAAAAGTTAATGAAGAATAGTTAAAATGCTCACTAAATAGAATTAAGCCATTTTCAGAAAAAATAATGACTGATCTCTTCAATCACTACAATGACAACCCTCTTTGATTAAATTCTTATTTTTGTTTTAATCTTCTGTATTAAAAGTTTAACAATAATTTAAATAAATAACTAGTATTAACTAATGTTTAATAAAGTATTAATATCAACTATAATACTTAATATATTTCGTATAAAATGATTTAACCAAAATTACTTGTATAAATAATTCTTAAATTTAATTGAAAAATAACATAAGTATGGAATCTAACTTCAAAATTGAATGCTTCAGACATAAATTATTGGGAAATAAGTAATGTATAATGGAAGTTACTTCTGATAAAATTATAATTACAAACATTTCGGACACACCTAATAAGAGGAATGAATTAGACATAAATTATAATTTATTTGTTGATTTCAAAGTCAAGAAAAAATCACTCTATGCTATTGGTTTGACAACAAATTAGCATCATTGGTATTACGCGGATCATGAAAATTTGTTCAATTTAAAATAAATTTTAGGAGCAAGGGTGGTGTTTAAAGGTGTAAACACATTATATAATCCATTATAACAAATTGGACAAGGAACCTTTTCGAATGTTTACTTATTATAAAGCAAAATAAACACCCTTGAGTATTATGCTTGTAAATGTTTAGACAAAGCTTAAGTGAATGAATAAATTGGTAGAGTAATTTATTTAATAATATTGTTTAGTAAGGATTGTACGAAGAAATATAAGCGATGGTTGCATTGAAGCATCCAAATATTGCAGAAATTTTAGAAGTGTATGAAGGTGATGTGTCTTACTATATGGTAATGTAATATTATGATCTTGAATTTACTGACATTCTAAAAGAACTAAACATTGAAGACATACACATTATATTTAAATAATTAGTAACAGCTGTAAACTTTATGCATGTTAAAGGCTATATGCATAGAGATTTAAAACCAGAAAATATTATGTTTAGTGATAGTATTTATTAATTGAAACTAATTGATTTTGGTTTGACAACTAAAGATTCGGGTAGATCAAAATGTGGTACACCTGGTTATGTTGCTCCTGAAATCCTAAATCTTGACACAAAGATTAATGAATACAATGAGAAATGTGACATCTTTTCATTAGGAGTTATCTTCTATAAGATGTAAAGTGAATTATTATTCTGAGGTTGACTTAGAAGGACCTGTTCCAAGGAGCAAATCATGAGGAGATTTTAGAAAATAATGCTAGATGCAATACAAATTTCGAAATCTTAAATGGAAATCAAAAGATTCCAAAATAAGCAATAAACCTATTGAAATTAATGCTGCAAATCGATCCCACAATGAGAATAGATTCAAAAGCTATTTTGGAACATTAGTACTTTGCAGTTGAAGAATAAACTCACAATAATACAATCAATAGTGCTAATCAACTTTCAAGAAAACATTCTTCAGTGATTAAGATCTTATCTCCATTATAAAAGAAAAACGGTATGTTTAATTCTCCATTTTCTGTTCATGATGATGAATATATAGAGAGTGAAGCTTCAATGTAGCCAATACCTACAGTGGTAATGAAAGGAGGTTCAGTGCAAGAAATAATAAAAGCGACAACGCCAGGAAGAAATAGAAAGTTAACTAAAGATACAACCAAGAAATATCAGACCACTGATTTCGATGAAATTGTTGCAGAAATTAAATAAAATAATTATAGGCCTCCAAAGCCTAGTTAGTTATCAGAAATGTATAATAAATGAATGATTATATGTATAAGTTCATATAAACAGTATTTTGTTTCAAAGAATTAAATTATTTGTAAATATTTATGAAATAAACTCAAATTACTTTTTACACAATTGAATTGAGGATTCCTATAACAGCAAAGACACCTCCTACAATAGCCAATAGTTAAACAATAAAATGATAAATAGACTTTTTTTAAATTGAATAGACCATATTGACAGGACTAATTTGGTATTTAAAATAGATTGAATCAATTTCTGTAAAAGTTCTTGGCATTTATGCTTCATTGATAGAATATTTATAGAGAGTTTGATAATTTCGTTCATTCTCATCATAAAATCTAACAGGTAAAGCATTGATATAATATTCATAATCTTGCTTTTCACCTTCAGGAACTGATTTGACAATTTGCTTCCAGGAAGACTAGAATTTTTGGAGAGATTTAGAGTATTTCTTTATTTTGGTGGATGTTGAAATCTCTCCAAATCTCAATTCATAAATAGAATGATCCAATTTTAATTTTCTAAAGGTTTACAAATCTCTTTAATGAATATTCTATATTAAATGATGATGTGCATGATAACTCACATGGAAATTACCTGGGACCTTATTTACTTAGAAGAATCCCTTCAATTAACATTATTCTCCTTGATTAATTGCTTCAATTGCATCTATTAATTCTTATTCAGTTCCTCTATAATTAGGTCTTTCATTATCAATCTTAATATGAATATTATTGTTTAATTACTAAGGGCAACACATGTCTATCTTTATCGAGACTAATCTTTTTCAATGTACCAGAAACATCCATTACGTGGACTCCAACTTCATCTTATTAATCCAATGACAAAACCAAACATGGGGCACCAACAATCATATCTAAATGAACTTTGATAAATTATTCAGTATCATTGTCAATCACAGTTTAATAGTTTAATTCTGTGTTAAAAAATAATCTACATTCATTCATTGTTAAAATAGTAACCAACTATCAAGAAATATGTTGGAAGCTTACTGCAAATGCTATAAGAGTCAAGAATCCTCCTAAAGATGATGAAGTGTCCCCAATATCAGTATTTAATTTTCTAAAAAAATCCAATTATCTCAAACCCATTTATATATTAAATAATTGTATTATTTTAGGTAATTTCATTTACATAATAAATAAATACATAAATAATGTTAACTAGTACTATATTAAATTGAAACACTTTATAAGAGATCTAAATTGTAAAATTTATTTTTATTATTATATTAATTATAATATGAATCTTAGACCACAAGATAATTAAGAAGTATCCTTACTATTCATAATCCATTTTAGGGTAATCAAGCATAATATAATAAAAAATATGCTATCTATTATCAAAAGCCAGGAGAAGAAGAACAAAAACAAATAGTACTTGAGTTGCCCAGCATTTTCACTGTTGGTGACTGTATAGATTATACTATTGAATAAATTAATATCCAAGATCCTAGTAAATATACAATCTAAATCATTATTAGCTTTTAAATTCAAAGGATCTGCAGAATGTTTTAAATTGAAAGTAGCAAAAAAGAATGGAAAGCCAAAAGATGATTTACCTGGTATTTCAATCTATATATTATAGCTTTGGATCATGAATAGTAACTCATTGATACTGGTGCAATAGTATTTGCACTAATTTTAAACTAAAATTAATAACAATTAGAAAAATAGATAACATTTGCTCCAACTAATTACACCACATAGACACAACAATCTCAAGTCAACTAATAAGATTCCTCTATTAAATAAAGAACTGCTTATAGAAATAGTTTAAGTAACAATAATAAAGTAATTTGAATCTACTATAATTTTAGAATACAAATGGAGGAAATGATTAAAAGAAAGATGCAAATGGATTTTGTTTCTTTAAATAATGCGCTTGATATGAATTAGTACTACTAACTTAATATATCCAATATCATTTTAAAAATATCTAATTATAATAATCAAGTTAATAATTTCTCTGTATTATTATTGTATACATCATATAAATAAGAAAATTAAAATCACTCCAAATCCAAATAGATTCATTGAAAACGTAAAAGGCAAAAAGATTTTCTACAATATTAATAATCATAATTTAACCTTAACATATGGAGTAATAGTATCTCTTAAAGATTTCTCAATATTTGGGTCTATGTCAGAATCAATAAGTTCAATGAATTTAACTCTTAGAGTTAATTGTACAGAATTGGCAGAGTAACCTGTAATACTATCTATAATCAATATATTATACTTAAATGGTATATTAGTTAAATTGGCTGAGATGATAGTATTCTAAAGATCTCCCATAAAACCAACCTTCTAATAAATAATAGTTAATTATTATTCTAGAGGTTAAGCACAAGTTGATGTAATATTTTCTATTTATGTTGTATTAATTTGTATCCATTCACCAGTTCTATTATTACTTGAAGAACCCCATTTTCCAATATAATAAAAGCTACCAGAGTTGTCTTTAAAACTCTTCATTATTTCAAATGTGGTTGAACCGGAACAGTATGAATTTAAATTAAAGGTTGATTCAAGTGAACAACTTAATATAATCTAATTTAAATAAGATCATACATCTTCTCCAAAATTAATAACTTTATACATTTTACTATTATAGTCAGCTGTTCCAGAACTGCAATAACCTTTCTCTTACCATGCATAAACTCTCAATTCTTTATACCATATTAGATTAGAACCATTTCCATTAGATTTTCCAACCATTAGAGGTTTTCCTTTGATATATCCTGGATTACCAGAATAATACCCTTAAGGTAATGCAGATGTAGGATTAATGTATTGAGGATTAGAAGCTAGAGTAAAAAGTATGAGTCCCACAGTTCCAGTATCGAAACTTTTGTGAATTAGTGAAGATGTTTGAGTATCATCAATATTGGCAAATACACCTGCATAAGGTAATCTTTAAACTGCACTGCACATAATATCATTAATTTAATTTAAATGATATTTGTCATCAAAAACATTTAATTCGTTGACTAAATCCCCACATTCTGGATAATAATAATCAGTTTCTGAATTTGAATTCAAACATTTTCCTATACTTATCCAATTTTCTATCAAAGTATCTGAGCATCTAGTATCACAACAACATTGTGAATCACATATGTTGATAATAAGATCACACATACATGCACCTTTGTTTGGATCTAATATTGACTTTGATATATGAACCTGAATAAATTCTAGTACTTCTAATTTAAAGGTTTTCAGCAACAGTATTTGTGGCATTTACATCAACAACAGGAATTTGAACAGTTTTAGTAAACTAGGAGTATACATTAATTAAGAGGGATGCAAATATTAAATACATAAATATTAATATCAAAATGATTTAGATTCCCCTTTCCTCAAGGTTAAGATAACAAATCATAATGATCTGTGTTTTATTCCAAAAACTCTCCCTTAATGTGATAATTAAATTTTTTCAATATTTTTGGATACATAATAGTAATGTACCAGCATTGAAAAAAAATGGCTGGGATGATCTAAATTAATTAATTAAAATAGTACTATGAGAAAAGCTGTTATGAAAATGTTATATGTTTAGATCAACCATAAAGGTAAAGGTAATAACAAAGGTAGATAAAATAATAATCTACATAACTTAAAAGTGAAATTCTTTTTATTCATTGAGTCGGAAAACTCCAATTAATTGTAACTTCCTTGACCAAAAAAGCATCCTTATATGAATGAAAATATAAAGGAGAATAATGTCCCATTTGTAAAACAAGCATTATATAAGACCTTTGTATGATGTTTGGTATAATATCCAATATCTTTATGTTTACATTAAGTGATCTTTAATAACCATTTATCAACTTCTTCTTAATTTTAGTTAAACACTTTTCTGTTTAATTCAAGTAAAGCTATATCAACTAAAATAAAAAGAATGAATATAGCTGAAACTGAAACAGATAATCTTTAAAATCTCACATTATCTTCGCTATTCATTTACAATTGATTTTTAATGTAGCTTAATATTACACAAAATTAATACTGCAATAAATATTGATGACAATATATCTAATAATTTAAAACAATATAAAGTCCATATATCCATCCTAATGTAACTTATCCAATAGTATGAACTCCAAGGAATACTCTTGATAATCCAGTCATAATTATGCATAAAAAGGATAAGATGTTTAGAATTATGATAAATTCTTTCTTAAATTATGGTTCTTTATCATTATTTTTCTCTTGAGTATCAGAGACTTTGAATTTATTAAATTTGAAAGTGGAAGGATAAAATATGAATAGGTATGAGTAATATATAATGACTGAAGTTTAGGCATGGCCAGATGGTTTACCAAATTCCATATTGCATCCAATTCTTAAATATAATATATTTATTCTATATACCCATTTATTTCATCTTCAACCCAATATGGTCTAGGTTAATGGTATGCATTTTTCAATAGACCATTGCTTGCAAATCCAAACATACATAAAAACAAGTATAAAATAGATTCTATCTTTTTGCTTGAATACATGAAATGAAATCCTCCCATTAACATTGGTAGCTGGATTACATATGAAAAAAATTAAAATATGAATTCTTCTCCTAGAAATGTGTTATTCTATAGGATTATTGTAAAGTCAATGTTTATCCTCCAAAAATAATCGTTAAATATTGTATCCAATGTTAGATATGAAATTAGTGCCAGAGTAGAAATGATTAAAAAATTCATATTAAAAATTTATGGATTACAATAGAAACGATATCATTATTCAAGAGCTAAAGGCCAAGTTTGATATGAATGTTCAGTACTTCATTTAAATTATCTAATAGAATTAAAGACCCATAATCACGTCTCTTTCTTAAAGGATATTTTAAATCGGATTCTGAAATACTTGCTTCACGATTTGATAAAGATGACATTATGTTAGCTCTAGCATGTTCGAGTGGATTAGTTTGTGTTTATGATCTCACTAGAAGTATTATTTTATACAATCTAAGGCGAAAAGACAGCATTTTATACATATCTCAGTTCTAAATCAAATATGAAATTGCCATGCACTTCCCTTAGGTTTTATTTTAAACTATTCCTAGATGGTTCTCAAGTGAAAAATCCACTAAAATGAGACAAGTCTTAATCTCAGCAAACACTGATGGTATTATCAAGTATCTAAATTAGGTACCATAATGTATAAAAATGTGAGAACTGATTCTACTATTTATTAATTTAAAGAAGAAGATGATAATGAAGTTTATTGTATTGATGCTTTAAAAAACTAATTAGCAACTTGTGGGAAGGATTGTAAAGTAATGGGCATTTTTATAATTTTAGGTTAGAATATATGACATTGAGGCATAAACATTATAAGCGACTTTAGAAGCGATATAATGGGTTTAACCTGGACATAATAATAGATTATTCAGTGTTAAAATTGTACCTTATGATAAAAATTTAGTTATCAGTGGAGGTTGGGACTAAAATTTAGTTATATGGGTAATTTTATAAATGATATTAAAAGGATTTGAGATAAAAATCTTAGGCTGGATGTATTGTAGGTCCAAAAATAGCAGGTGATGCTATTGATATTAGAGAGGGAACAATTTTGACAGGGGCAAATAGAATGAGTGAATAATTATAAATATGGGATATGGGTACTATGAAATTGATAGAAAATATTAAATGGGATGAGAAGGTGGATGCAGCTGGGGCATTTATTTATGGATCTTAGTTTGGAAAAGGAAGGGGATATTGTGTTGGAGGTGTTGCTAATGGAACAAATGAATTTAAAATGTTTGATAGAATAAAGGGATCTTATAAGGAAGCCATGCAATTAGGTGGATTAAAAAAAGGTTCTTATTTGGTTTTTATAAAATTCAGGATTATATACAATGGATTTTGCAAATACATCAAATAAATGTGTTATTGGAGGAGGAGATGGGTTATGTTTGATGTTAGCAATTGTTCCTAATAAGGATTAATGATGAGTAATTTGATTATTTTATTAATCTATATATCAAAAGAAATTTGTCTAAAATAAATAAATTAATGAATTACAGAACAATTAAGTAATTAACAATTATGCCAAGATTTTATCATTAAGAAGAGATATTAAAGCCATCAAAGAAATTTGCATTAAAACCAAAACCTTATTGTGAGACTTTGCATTTTTAGAGAGAAGTAACAATATTTAAGAATATTAATAATAGAAAAACAAAAGTAGATTAGAATGGTTATTTGGAGCAATATTTGCTTTATTCTATTTTATGAATCTACATGGAAAAGAATTTATATACTTCCCATGGTGTTAACCACAAAAAGCAGAATAATTATGATTGGCAATTTAAATATAAATTATTTATATTTTTATAATATATATATATTCAATATTCAAACATTTTTTAATTCATAAAAATACTTATAGATTAGTGAATTAATTGTTTAATCTTAAATTTGCTCTACTCAAACTTTGACGAGTAATTGTAGATCTATGTACATCATTTGATTCTGTTTTAATAATTGATTTAACATCATGACTTAATTTAGGTAATTATCTTGGAGTATGAATAGTAAAGTTATTCATTAATGAATTTCTATTTAATGGTCTACAAGTCAATATAGGTGAGACTGATAAATGTTCCTATTGTAAAATACATTTCATATCTAATTTTAATGTTGTCTTTGTTTTTTGAGAATCTCGTTTTTAAGCATTAGTAAAAAAAGGATGTTATTTAGCTGAAATTATTGAGATTCTATTTTCTGGTGATGATTCTAACATCTTTTTCATTAAAGACAATGCTTCTGAACTACAATTAATATCATCATAATTAATATCTCCCATTTCATTTAATTTAATAGTTTATTAATTATTTTTACCAACAAATGGTCTCCTACCAGATAATAATATGTATAATAGTACACCAATACTATAAATATCTACCTTATAATCATATGGTTATCCACGAAGTATTTCAGGAGCTACATATCCTGGAGTTCCACATCTTCTATATAAATAGTTTCCATCATATTTATAAAAATCTGCTAATCCAAGATCTCCTATCACTATATCATTTAAATTGTTCTTTTATCTTAAGATTAAATTTTCTGGTTTTATATCTCTATGAAGCACTCCTTAAGAATGCATATATTAGATTCCATTCAATACATTATAAATTATCTGAGAAACTTTTAATTCACTCAATTTCTCACTTCTCTCTAAATATTCATGTAAATCTCCTCCTTTTAATAATTCTTAAATGAAGTATATGTAACTTGAGTTTTCAAAGACTTCATATATAGTCAACAATTAGTTATGATTCATTTAACGAAGTATCTACATTTCTTTTATTAAATTCTTCCTGTCCTTTTCATTTGAAATATGTCTCTTTTCAAAACATTTCACTGCATATTCATTCTAAGTGAATTTGCACTCTGCCTAATAAATCTAAAAATAAATATTATTTATTACTGTAGCAAATGTTCCCTTAGCTATCAATTTTTTTATTGTATATCTCTGAGTGAAATTAAATTAGATACTTGTCTTTTTAAGTTGATCAAATATCGATTTTATTTTACCAAAAAACTCAAAAGTATAATTTCCCTTTGTTATTCTTACTCCCTAATCGTTATTGAAATCACTTGTTATTAATTCCAATCCAGCATTTTCTACGTTTGTACTATACTATCTCTATTTATTATAAATCTATATTTTACTTCATCTTATTCCATTATAAGGATTTTCTTGTTCAGTCTCAAATTACAAGGTATAGTTTCAAAAGGAGTCTAAATATAGTAAAGATCTTCCATTATATATTTTTGGGTTTTATCAATTTTAGTGTTATCCCAAAACTATGTACATTGTTAAGAGAAATAAGATTTAAAGCAATATTTTTGATTCATAGCTAAATTTAATGATTTGATTGTTTGATGATTTTTGTTATATGATAATTATTTAAATCAAATAATTATTAGTCTGTCACTTTTAGTACTGCTTACCCATAATATAAAATAGATATATAACAATTTATTTATCAAAATTTTAGGTATTTTTTTAAATCAAAGTATTTTATTTTGTAAATACAAATTATAACTATTTATATTGCATTTCAAATTCGTGTAATCCAATTTAATTTTATTTTAATTATGGGATAATATTAAAATGAAAATTGTTGATAGATCTATAATTTTATTCATTTTAAGAGATATAAGATACTTGAATAAATTAAAATAATGATTAATAAGAAGAAGGAAAAGAAATTTATAATAAAACTCAATTTTTTTATAAAAATTAAATTCAATCATTAGTTAGAGGTAATTAACACTCCTTGAAATTGAAATGAAATTTTATATAATATAAATATAATAGGCATTTTATAAAGATATTACCAATTTTCTTTAATATTAAAGAAATCCTGTAGGCTTTTATTATTGAATTTCCAATAACAATTTTTACAAATTTGTTAAAATAATAGAATTCAATCACGAAATCCACTTGTTTTAGATTCATAATATAAATTCTAAAAATCATGATTTTGCCAGAAAAGATATTTATATAAATATTTTTAATGAATTAAAGATAAATGCATATAATTAATTTAAATTTACTAAATGCAGACCCCTGACTAAAAGAAAAAGAAACCATAAATTGCTAAAATTAGTCTATAATCAGAACAAGCTTAACCTGTTCTTAATCTGTATTTAGGTTATTCAAAAATTTAGTTCTGAGAATGGATCTCTCATTCTCAAAGAATTTCGTCTAAATGGTTAGGGACTTAAAGTTACTCATACACATGATTAATGGGACTTTTCACTCTCTGAATCTACTCATAATTTATCGCTTGACAATTTAGTAACAGTTGGACATTTAGGTCAGGGTGCATCAGGTCAAGTTGAGAAAGTTTAAGATTAAGTGACAGGATAATATTTTGCAATGAAAGTATTGACAATTAATATTTAGAAAATTCCTGTTGCTTCTGATCCACAATATTTGAAGCAACTTTCAGATGAATTAAAACTTGCTTTAGAATGTAGTTCACCTTATGTTGTCAAATGTTATGGTGCATTCTACAAATCTGGAACCTTACATATAATTCTTGAATATATGGATGTTGGATCAATAGATACTTTGATAAAGAAAGTGAAAAATCTGAATGAACCTGTTATGGCATTGCTTTTATATCAAATTCTTTTAGGAATTGATTATTTACATAATAAAAAGAAAATCATACATAGAGACATTAAACCATAAAATATATTAGTAAATAAGAAGGGTGAAATCAAGATCACTGATTTTGGTATCTCAGGTACTATAGAAACAATGCAACAAAGAAAAACTTATGTTGGAACTGCAGTATATATGTCAGTATGAATTTATTTAATAACTTAGCCTGAAAGATTGAATGGAGAAATGTATGGAAAAGATTCTGATATATGGTCAATTGGTATTTTAACAGCAGAATGTTTGATTGGAAAACATCCCATCTAGAAAACTTAATTTATAGATATGGTTAATGAAATTAGTTCATTTAATATTGAAAATGTTCAAGCAAAGATTTCAGCAGAAATGAAAAACTTTATATCTATGTGGTAATTATATTTATTAAATTTATAGTGTAAAATTAAAACCAGAAGAGAGAGCAACAGTTGATTAATTGTTAAACCATAAAATTATTTTAAGAACAAAAAAAATTGATAAGATGGTTTTCTTATAATGGTTGAATTAAGTGACATAATTATGAATTATAATTAATCTTATGTTGTATTCATTATGTTTATATATATATTCCATTTTTATTAAGAGAAAAATAAAAAATATAGTTTTCTTATTTCCTTTCACATTGATTAACCACTAAATTTATCTATAATAGTAGATATTACATTATCTTATTAAATTAATGTATTTTAAGAAGTGAGTTCTATATTCTAAATTTTATATTTTCTACTTCAGCATTTATAATGATAATAACAAATTATAAATTATAACATCATTAATTTCAATAAAGAATAGCCGAATTTAATTCCTTTATAACATTATCCAATTAAGGTCTCTTTTTTGGATCAAAACTAATCATTTCAGAAATTATTCTATGCATTGTTTCACTATACATAGTCTTATTTTCCTTATTTTTTAGTTTTTCAAGCCTTTCCATTAGATGGGCTTCTCTTTTCTCTTTTTTTTTGTTATTATATTTAGGATTTTCTAGAGTCATAAAGTCCAAGAAACACATTCCCATCTGCCAAATATCATAACTTTCATCATAAGGTTTTCCATTCATATTTTCTGGAGGTTAGTACATTGATGTTCCTTGAAATTCATCAGTTTCTCCCTTCTCTATGGTTGATTCAAAATCTATTATTTACCATTAAAGTAGATCAATTTTATTGATATTTTACTCTGTAATTTCGCACAGCTAATCTTTATATATATCTTTTCCAGTAACCATAATATTTTCTGGTTTTAAATCTCTATGAATTTTATTTTTATTATGTAGATTTTTCAGTTCATTAGCTAATTTACTACAAATTTTAGTTTTTTCCTTTACAGTTAGAATATCCTTAGATTCTTAATAATATTCTTTTAAGGTCATACTATATTTTTATAAGTACAACAGAGTAGAATTTTTTATCTCCAAATTATAACAAAATAAACCTGTCAAGTTCTTATTATTGTTTTCATTCATTCTTCTCAGGTTCTTATAATTATCCACTTCGGTTAATCTTTTATCAATTTCCTTAGGAATAATCCATTTTATAGTGATTTAATCTTAGGAACTCTTAATGTAATATGGGACTTTAATATGAAAAATAACAGTATAATTTTGATTATAATAAAATTTCTCTTTAATCTCAAATCCATAAATAACTTATAGAATCTATTCCCTCCAATTCTCTTTTTCAGGATTTATATCTAAATTCCATAAAAGATATATAAGTATTTCTTCATAACTCTTAAAATTATTAACATCAAAAGGGTTTAATCCAAACTAAATCACTGTATATATATATAATACTTACAAATATGTTTCAATAAATTTAGAAGGTGAGATTAATTTTTTTATCCATCTTATTTTATAAGAGATTGGGGTATGAAAATATCTAAATTATCTAATTCTTCAAATTCTTTTACATACAAATCTTCCATCTTTAAATTTTCCAGACTTTTTCCTTCTATATGAATTGTATTTAAAACTATATTATGAAATTTTTGGTACTTATAGTTAATTAATACATTAACTTTAAAATTATTTTAGTAGGTAATAATTAATTCTATGAAACTAATTAAATCAATGGTATCATTTTAATATTTCGCAATTCATTGGAAAGTATTCCTTTCAAAAAAATCTAATTTTCTATTAAGCTTTTTATACTCATAAAAATATATTAAAAATTATATTTAATTTATCATCATAATAATAGTATCTTCCATTCAAACTCTAAGCTAAGTAACTCAATCTTTTTTATCTCTATAGATGAAGAAATAGAATGTCCATCAAAAATATTAAAAACTACAATTATAATAGTAATAATTAGAATTGGTAAATATTTTATAATATTAGATCAGAAACAACTATAATTATTAATAAATGACTAATCTAATTTACGTGAATATATTTTAAAAAATTTATAGTAAAATAATTTTTTAATAGAAATAAAGATAATATATATTATAATTTATGTTTTAATTTTCATTCCAAATTTCCCCTTCTTTATATGAATTCTAATAACTTTTCTCTTGCCTATTTCTCAGATGTTGCTCTAATTTTTTTATGAGTTTAATAAGTATTCTTATCTCTTAATACATATAGATTTTAACCATCAATTGGATCTTCATCTGTCATTGCAATTTCAAATTCAGATTAATTTCTACCTTTAAAGTATCTAAATAATCTATCTTAAGGATTTTTAAAAATTTAATTAGGAGATGTAAAGTGTTACATAAATGGCATTAATAATTTAAGGACAATTTACTTAGTTTAATCATAATTAAATGAAGAATCTACAAAAATAGCTCCAACAATAGATTCGAACACGTCACCTAATATTTTAATAATTGGTTCTTAAGTGTACATTTTACTTATATCATCGTAGTATTCATTATACATCGACTTAATTTTATTTAATGTTATGTTATTTTCATGATTTATCTTATGAAGATATGGATGTAATAAGAATTAATCCAATTTATAATGGATTGTTACTAGAGCAAGAGCTTTATTGCAAACAACACATTATTTTTTAAGAGCTAAATCTTCAACTTTTTCCTTATTAAATTCTTTTACTAACCATTCAACTACAACTGAATCTAGGACTGAATCCCCTAAAAATTCCAATCTTTCATAACTCATATCAATTCTATTTTAATTTTAATTTAATTGAGCTAATAATGATTCATTTATTTCATTATTAGTTAAATTTGCTATCTAAATTACATTCTTTTAATTTGAAAACTCAACAAAATTACATTTGAACTTTTTATAATTGTAAAAATCTAAAACACTAAGAAAAGATTAATGAGTAATAGCTTAAAATAATAATGAATGATCATTGAATTTATATCCAATAATATTTTCTAAGGAATTTAAATTATTTTATAGCAATCCCTTAGCTTATAAAGTTTTTGAATTTTTTAATTTCACTTATGCTAATGGGTGTTTTAGAACTCCTATTCTATTTAAGAAAAATTAACAAGCATTAATATCCTCATCATATTAAATTAAAAATGCTCCATTCAATGCTTCAACTACATCAGAATGAACTTTTTCAGGAATAGGCTAATAATTTTTTGGCAATTCACTTATAACTTCACCATTTTGTGTATATTAAAATTTTGCATTATCCTTGTTCTCTTTTTATTTTTCATTTTATATTTCTGATTGATCTTAATTAAGATTAGTTTAATCAAGAATAAACTCTGGTGGACTATAAATAAAGTTTGTACATTTAATATAATTAAAGAATCTATGAATAATAGAAAATTTTCTTAAATTTTCATTGGAAACTATCCTTGCTCTTTCTAAATGTAATATATGTTCATTAGCAAATGGAAATTCAATAAATACTTCAATACTTGATAGTAATTTTAAATTAGCATCTCCTAGGAATTCTAATACTTAATAATTTGATTAATCATCTTAATTAAATTATTAAGATTGAAAACACTTGTGTAATAATTCATTATCTATATCATGAATAGAATATTTAAATTTTCTTTATTTTTATTATTTTTATTAATCTTAAATTTTATTTCCCATATTTAATTCTATATTTTTATTAAATTAGTTCAATAGGTCTTAAAATTCTGATGAATTATCAACAAAAAAATTAATTATTTCTTATGAATCTTAACTCATGATATTATCCATAACTTAATAAGTTTATGGTTGATAATTATTTAAATCTTATTTTCCAGAATCAAGTAACTTAGAAACCTAAGATTTAAATGTATAAGACACAAGAAAATCTCTTAATTACTATAATATATGCTTATTTAAAATTCTTAATTCAAACAATGCTATAATATTTAATGGAAATTAATAAAATTCACCTGAAAAATATTAATATTTTGGATCTTTTTATTAATTTTTTGTTATAATTTCTCTATTTTAGTTTATATAAGATTTTAAAAATTTCCTTAAAATAGGTGCTGCATATAAATCTTTTTCATTTTCAAAATTAAAATTTATTACTAATTTTAAACTTCTTTAGACATTAGCTAATTCTTTTAAAAATTCATTTTTTTTTTCATTATCATATCTTTCCAAATTTTATTCAATAGGCCTTTTTGAATCAAAAACTACTTTACTAAAAAAATATCTATCTGTTATATTTTAACCCACAATTCCTTTAAAATTTGATTCCTTTAATAATTTAATTAGATTTCCATCATATTCCAAACTATTCCATGTTTCCATTCTTATACTCATATCATTCAACCTTTATCTTTCCTCTTTAATCTATTAATTCATCTTTTTCTTTTATCTAATTGAGTTAACAAAACTGAATACTTTTTTCATCTTTTCAATATATTATACTATATTTTAAGAATCCTAATAATTAATATTAATTTCATCTATTTCTTAGTTTTCTGTCAATAAAACTAATAGAGCATATTATTTTTGATCATCAATTTTGTTGAATTATTATTTTTTGCCTTGTTAATATAGAGCAGATTCAGATGTAATTGTTTCTTTTGTAAGGAATGAATAAAATGACAAATCCCAATCAGATGAAGTTGCAATCAAGAATTAATGAACTTAGTTTAATAATTAATATTATTCTTAAGTTATAGTAATCTTTTTAACAAATTCTAATCTTATTTCTTTACCTCCTTAAAATGAAAATCTATTACAGAAATGGGAATTATGAAGAAATCCAATAGTCTATTATTAATCTTTTTCATTTTTGATGTGTTATGGTAATTCATAAAATTTAAATTTGTATAAATATAAGGGTTATTGAATTGAAATTTCAAAAACATCCATATAATAAGGAAATAATTTCTATCTTAAATCAACTAAAGGTTCTACTTTCATTACAACAATCTCTTCTATAACTGAACAATAATTTGGATCTTTTAAATTTGGATCATTTTTTCTATCAGATACAAAGTTATATGCACTTTTTACAGGTCGCAAATCATCAGTTAACATTTATTTTTATCTTAAAACTAAAACAGCTTTAAATGCAGCTGATCTTTTAGCATCATCTTTAGTTTTCATTAGATCTCCTATAAAATATCTATCAGAAAAATTCTTTGGTAAAATCAAAACACATTTCCACCCCAAAGATGGAAATTCTGAATATTAATAAAATATTCCTCTTATGTAATTTTCATCTTTTCCTCTATATTCAAAACTTTTAAAAATATTAGCATAATTTGATAGAATTTCTACAGCCCAATTAACATTTACTAAAGCAAGACTATCTTTAACCAATCTACAATCATAATATTCTTCCTAAAATTTTGGAATATTATTAATTTGTCTATTCAAATTATTAATTCGATTTTTTAAATCAGTATAATAATTTTTATCATCTAATTCTAATATTTTTCTTTCTACACATTCTTTTGTTTTAAATAATACAGTTTCTTTTGCCTTCCACATTAATTCTTTTTCTTTTGGTAAAATAAAATAAAATACAGAATCTTTTGCTCTTGCTCTTCCTATTTTTTAAACAAATTATTTTAAAGTTGTAATTTCTCCAAATATAAAAACAAAATGGCAACCTGGTACATCAAATCCTTCTTCAGTTACATTTGTTGAAACCAATATATTACAACTCTCTTTAAATTTTTTAATTGATTCTTTTTGAACATTTGAAGATGTAATAGTTTAATCTAGTTTTTTACCATAATTTTTAACTCCTTCTAATACTTCTTATAATTAAGATCTTAATTTCATTTTAGTTTAATTTTCATCATCATCATCATTTAATTCAACATCCTCTTCTTATCCTTCTATATTGAATTAATCATAAATCTTTTCTGCAATTTCTAATGCATTAATATTAGGAGATAAAGATATATATTTATTTCTATCTTTTAAAATTGTCATTTGTAATGCTCCAGAAGTCAAATTACCAGTACCCACAACATATGTAGATTCTAATTAATGTAATTCTAATAACTAATGTAAATATTTAGCTGTTATTTTGTGATCAACAAAAATAAGAAGTTTTTTGTTTTCTTAATTGTTCTCCATTATTACTAATAATTAATTTCTTAAAGCAATAAATTTTTATGATAAATTTTAATCTTCTAAAACATTTAAAGGTTTTAATAATTCTAAATAATCTTAAAATAATTATTTAATCTTATCTAGTAATTTCTAATCTTTTTCTACTTTATATTTAACTTTGATTTCTCCAAAATTTTAAAATAGTTATTTGATAAATTAATAAAATGAAAATGCACCTAATTCCTTATATAGAATTAATCCATATAAAGTTACAAAGTGATATAACTAATCTACTAGTAATTAAATACTATATGAGATCTTATCTTTTTCTTTTTCAAAATATATCTCTAACCATAACCTAAAAAAATCAGTTAAAGTTTGATGATTTGGTATGTAAGTAGTTGAAATACCTAAATCCTAATCATATGTTATAATTTCTGATTGATAATCTTTCTTATCTTATTCTTTACAATAAACATATTTTGAATGTAAATTTAATGATAGTTGAAGAATGTCTACTTCAATTTATAAACTTGGTACAGTACTTAATTTGACTGCCTTATCTATGTCAACAGATGTAACTGGAGTTGCAGTTAAACCTAAAAATTTCACCTTCTCACTATGTTATATTTATTTCCTAACCTTTTCACACTCTAAGAATTCTTTGACTATCAATCTATAAGAATGTCTTTATGTACAATGATGACATTCATCAAATATTATTAATGAGAAATAAGGTAATTTCAAATACCCTCTTCTTAATGCATTCAATAACATTTAACCCATCATTACAAGAACACATGATTCACCAATAACCTCATCCCATCTTTCCTTTTTCCAACCTTAAATATCCATATCATCATCATTTGCCAAAATAGACTTAGAATGGATTGGAACTATAAATTTTCTTTTAAAAACATTATCTTTAAATTTCTAAATATCAAAATGATGGTCTTATGGTGCCAAACCATTTTTTTCCATTTCTTATGCAACAAAATATATTTAATCTCTAATTAATTCACATTATTATTCAACTAATTAAATAGTGTTTGCTAAAAAAATTAATTTAGTATTTTCAAACCCATTTTTTTTGATATAATAATAAATGTGCATTAATGCAATATGAGTCTTACCTTTTCCAGTATCCAGAAATATTATTGAATTTTTTTCTATTGATCTTTTAAACAAATCAATTTAAAAATCTTTAAATTAAAATTAATTGTTTTCATGTTATTCTTCTTAAGGAATATTAATTTCCTATTTTTCTTATTCAGGAAACATTTCATCAAGTTCATTAATTCCTTCTATTTAATCTTGAGTTTATTTTACTTCATAATTATCAGAAATTGATGACAAATCTGAAATATTAAACACATCATTCTGATTTATTTCTTGATCATCATCATTATCATAATTCATATTTTTATAATTTAATGCCAATAAATAAATTATTTTTATAATATCAAAATCCTGAATGATAGCTCATTAAATATTATATCTATTTTTTCATGATCCTTAATTATATTGAAAACATAATATAATCATAGAAAAAGTAAATTTCAATATATATTTCACAATATTTAATATTCATATAAAAAAATAAAAATTCTTTTAATTAATATCAATCACGGGGTTATATTTCAGAATTTTGTTTCTCAATCTATTAAATATATCAATATAATATTACTTTATCACCAGATGAAAATGATTTCTTTTATTAAAATAGTATTGTATATATTTTATTATCTATCTGAATAATATAGACAAAGATGATAACAAAAAGTAATTCTAATACAAATATTTATAATAAAGAGGATATTACTGCTTATACAATACATTTTGCAAAGGTATCATTGTTTGAATCAATGAAAATTACTACAATTACTACTAAATTAGCAATAATAAATCCAAAAAAAAACATACTTTTTGATCTAGGATCAGAAAATGCAAATTTTAGGGTTTTTGGATATTTTTTTTCTAAATTCTTGAAAATGTATTCTTCATAAAAGCAATAATTCATATAATAAAAAACTTTTTAAAATACAAATCCCCCAAAACATATTAAGGGTATATAAAGGTACTTATATAAATTTTCTTATAAGTCATCCTTAATGTTTTATTATTATTCGAATAATGATTAGGCTACTTCTTAATTTGTGAAAATAACAAAGATATATATTACTTTTTCTACACAAATCTAAATTAATTGAGTATTTTACCACTTTTAGGTTCTTTTTAGTTTCTATAGGCCAAAAGACAAATGCTTCTAAAAACTAATCTAAACATGAATTTGGTGTAATTTCCTTCTATTCTTAAATTCTCTTTGTAAAACTCGAAGTATTTTTTTTCAAGATATAGAAGATTGAGAATAAGTATAGAAAACCAATAACACCAAAGTTAATTCCTGCATATTCCAAATCCTCCATTAATTTTATTTATTGAAATATAATAATAAAATTCAGGGTGAAAAAATCTATCTATTCAAAGAAACATAAAAAATAAAGGATGGAGACTATTATAGCATTTCAGGTTTCTTCAGTAAATTTAATTGGTAAAATAAAGAAATTAGATGTATTTTTGATAACCTATTTATAGTATTTATAGAAAAGTATTTACACTTATTAAACATATTTAAATTGTATTGATTTGATAATAATAGACATTCGAAATATTATTATCAATATAAATTAAAATAGAATAAGTCAACAATATTTTCATATTATCCATATTCATATTTGTGATTATAAAGATATAATGAGTACAAATTATACTGTATAATAGATGAAGGATAATTTACTCAATATAATCTCAAATTCTATTTTAATTCAAATTTAAGAGATGTTCCTTTTTATGAATTTATAAACTTAATATCATTATATATTATTATTATTATTATTTATATATAATTATAATATATATTTTAATAAATTTAATTTATATATCTATATTATATTCACATATGTACTTTAGAATGTAATAGATCCATGGTTCTGAATAGCAATCAATTTAATATAAGCCCAATTAAGATATATGTAAAATTTTACTTTGCAAATTGGATCAATTTAATTATGGATAGTATTAGATTTAAATGATAAGTTCAATTAGGATGAAGATGCTTAAAAAAATAGAGAAAATGGCTATAAATAAAAATTCATCATCATATCAATAGGTATGTATCATCATTATTATGTTCTATTCAATACTTTAATATTAATTTAATTAGTAAGTGATTATGAAATTGAAAAAATAGACTATTTAACTTTAAATAGGAAATTATACAAGTTTCGTTATTTAAATGTGCATATAAAAATAATTAGAATATAATAATTATAATTATTCTATTACATGAATTATTAACTTGAAGGAAGACATTACCCAATTTTAATAAAGGGACTATTGAAAAGAGATAATATATTCTTTGAAGTAGAGAGTCTTTAAGATAGAATAATGAGAGGACCTCTTAAAGTACATTACTTGTATAAAATAATGTTTCATATTACTTTATGTAAAGATTATATATAATTTTAGTGGTTGGTGAATGTTAAAAAAGAAACCCATCATTTCTTAAATGTTTGAGAACTGATTTAATTTATTTGAATAAAGACGTAGAAGATCCTAATATATTTATTTTTGAAGAGGATCAATTAAATATAACTTAATAGTAATAGCCTACTTAATTATTATTATTTAATTTATGTAATTCTATTAAATTAAATTATTTAGTTTAAAACTTAGGTTTTAATATTTAATATGAGTTGTTTTAATAGAATAATTCTTATGCAGATGTAATAAATGAATTACTAGAAAATGTTTTTGAATAAAAAAAATAGATAGACAAATTATAATTACTGAAACCATGATTTTAAAAGAACTTTATAATATAAAAATTGTTCCATAAAAAATATATGAATAACAATATTCAAGAGTATATCTTATTGAAAAACCATATTTTATTAATTCATCAAAAAATACAATTATTGTTAAATGGGTTAAATTTAGAGAGGAAGACCTTAAATATTAAAATAGAGAAATTGTATTATTAGAGTTTGTAAGTGATTCTCAACATTGTACAAAAATGTTTTGTTATAATAATTTTTGTGATCAACAATTTATATTTATGCCTTATTATGATGAAACTCTAGATGCATTAAGTAATCGAATAGGCTAAAAAGAATTAAGTTTGAGAGATTTGATTCACTTAATCAAATAAATTTTATTGGCATTAAAGGATCTACATTCCAAAAATATTATTCATAGAGACTTAAAACCATTAAACATTATGTTTGAAGATTTAGGTTAAGATAAGAATATTTAGGAAATGAAATGTGTGTTAATAGATTTTGGAGCCTCAAAATTATCTAGAAATTTAGAAAGTTAATCTAAAGACTTATAATCTTATTATGAAGGTACTTCTGATTATCAACCACCTGAAGGAACTTAAAACAAATATTAAACATCCTATGACATATGGCAATTAGGTTATATTATTTAATGTCTTATACTAAGAAATAAAAATAAAGATTATTCAAGGAAAGAAAGGCCAATGTCAAGTCAAAGATATAAGGAAATATTTGAAAAAGATCACGAAAATGTTCAAAAAAAATATCAACAATTTACTCTATAATAATTGATATGATGCATCATGATCCTAATAAAAGACCTAAATTAGTTGATGTTGAAAAATTCTTATAAAGATTGAATTGAAATAATTATTATATATAAATTATTAGTATTAAATTTTGATATCATAATTGAGAGCCAAATTATTTTGCCAAATAAAAATCTTCAAGCTAATTTAAGCATCTTTTTTATTTGTCATAATTAAAAGCATATAAGAAATCATGTACAAGTTTAATTAACAAATATTATAATATTTTTGAACTTTAGTCATAGAATTATCAAATGATGATCAATGATCTTTGGATGGGAAATGATTTTTCAAATTTAACCTGTCTGATCATATATGGAAAATATATAATTTTAATCAAATTTTTGAAAAAAATCTTCTATCTTAATTTATTTTTTCCAATGATGATTTTTAACCAACTGCTTTTTATGATTATTATTTTTAGTTTATAATTTAGCGAGATCTAGGATTATTCTTGACAGATTGAACTAATGGTACAATATCTTGTGATTTAGTTGATCTTAAAATATTAGGAAATAAATAAATACCTTCCTTAACTATGATAAGATGATACACAAGGAGTATTTGGTTATAAATTGGTATGTGCAAGCCATTCTTTGTAGACTGATTTTATTTAAGTCTCTTAAGGAGATTCATAATAAAATGAAGATCCAAAAATAACTGGTAAATTTGCACTTTTATTTGAAGCAATCATTTTTCTAAAATCTTATTCACCTTTTTATGATTCCTTTTCATCTAAATTCATTTTTAAAGGATCTGGACGAAATGGAGGTTTAACTTTTTTAAGTATTAATTGTTTAAAGTCAATTTAAACAAAAAAAGGATGTTAAAGGATCTCTTATATTCCTCCAGAAGCTCCTAATCTTTAATTTGGGTTTTTATCTAATAATTAAATTAGTAGATTTTTCGCATCTTTTGATAAATTTAACTTAAATTAAATGGAAAAATATTACATCATTAGGAAATGTTAATTTAGAATAAAGAATATCTTGATATATTTAATTTGTATCTGTTGAATAATATGGTGGTAATCCAGTAAGTAATTCATAAAGTAAAGCACCTAAACAATAAAAATCAACTGTTTAAGAGTGTCCTTATTTTAAGAGCATTTCAGGAGCCATATATTCAGGAGATCCACAAAAACTATATGCTTTTTCTTCTCTGCTTATTTCTGGCTTACTTAATCCAAAGTCTGCAATTCTAACATGACCTTCTATATCCATTAAGATATTTTCAGGTTTAATATCTCTATATAAAATGTTTAATTAATGAATTTCATTTAGACCCTAAAAATAAATAAGAATTAATACCAAACAAATTTCTGCTATATAAAAACAAGCTTATTCTTCACTCATTCTTTTGATTTGTTTCAATTAGTAAAATAATTCTCCACCTTAACAAAACTCTAGAACAAAAACAACGAATTGTCTGGATTCGAATGCATATGATAAATGTAATAAGAATGGACTATTAAGTAAAGTCATGATATTTCGTTCATTCAATACAATCTACTATTTTTTCTTAGCAATAATAAATTCTTTATCAATAAGTTTGAGGGCATAAAATTTTCCTGTGTCTTTTTTTCTAACCAAATAAACTAAAGAGAAACCTCCTACACCGATGTTTTTCAAAAAAAGGAAATCCTTTAAACTAACTTTAGGTTCTGATTAAGTTTATAAAAAGAAGGCCTCTAACTTTAAACCAGAATTCATGAAAACATTGAATTATAAATCTGACTAAGCTACATAATAGTCAATTGGTATTGAATGTTATTAAGAAGTGAAGCTAACAATTTAATTGACTGATGGCTTATCTTTAAGATTGGCATAACATTCTTGGGGATTATCAAATGTAGTGTCATGTAATCTTTACAAAATTTAAAACCAAATAGATTTCATATTATTACTAATTTAATATCATTTTAATCTTACTGAGCTTCAAAATAAAAGTAATAATCTTGGTTTCCAAATTTAACAACTACATTATGATGCTTAACTTATTGCATTTATTCATCCTGACCTAAGCTTTTTGTCTTATTTAATAATGATGCAGGATTTCCCATATCTGTTTTCATAGTTCTTTTAACAGATTCTATGGCTTCAATAGTTACAGATTGACCAGAACGCTTTTGCTAACCACCTTAATTACTAACGAAATTAGCATTAATAAAGAATTGATTTGTTTAGCCAATCGAGTTCTGAGATGATCGTTAACTTTATTTGCTTAATTATTGTTTCATTCTCACATCACTCTTTTTTTGCTTATACAAATAAAATTTTTCTAATGCATTGTTTGGAATTTGTTCTATAGATAGAGGTTTAGTTTAAGAGGTTTTACGATGACTAGGTGTAGTATGAAATTAATTAAATTGATTTTTTCTTGAAAAAGAATCTTAAGTTCCTATCCTTAACATACCTTAATTTGACATCTAATATGAAGTTTAATAAATATAATTATAAATATTCTAAATTATAATTGTGATATGTTATTTATTATATCATCCCATATAATATTGTTAATTTTATATGAATTTTGAATTTGAGTTATTCAAAAGTTGATAATAAAATTGAGTATCTATAAATTAGATCAAATTTTAAGAGATACAATTATTTTTCATTGAGAAATGGATAAAAATTAAAAGATATTTGATACAAAATAATTAATTCATTTGTAATTTGTTTATGTATGAAAAACGATTATTTATTTGAAGTTAAAGATGACAATTTTATATCTAAATATCTTTATTTATGTTTTGAAATTAATGAAATCTAAAATCAGTTAGATTTTATAATTAAAGACTTGTTGCTTTGATTATTACTTAAAGAAGAATTATATTAAAATATACTTATTTACAAAAATTAGATTTATACAATTAAAAAGAGTAAAACATTTGGAAAACATCAATTTCAAAGTATATTAATTATTTTTTTAAAACGATAATAATGTTCATGAATCAATCTTAGGCAGGAATATCTTATTAAATTATATAATATAACAATTCAGCAATCAGAAATCTATTAATTATGAAGTTAGGATGACAAACTTTAGACAGATCTATTCGTGGAACTTTTGGCTGAATATTCATCAGCCATTTTTCTCCAATATTTAGTCGATTCTATTACTACTCTGTCTACTAATGTTCTTTATTTCTTCTTTAATAAGATGTTCGTTTATGGTTATGATGAATTGTTGAGTCTTTGTTACCAAAAGTTAAGCGAGTTTTCTATAATATTGTCCATTGAGTGTTATGATTTATAATTTTTATATTATTTTTATTAATATATAAAGTATTAATAATGAATTATTAATAAATACAATTTACAAATAACTTAATCATTAAATTCAATAAGTTAATCCACTTAGCTGAATAAACTGTATTAATTTAAGTAAATTTATTTTTTTTTAATTATATTTAATCAAAAATCATAAAAAGAATATCAAATACTGTTTGAATCATAAAATAAAAATGAATAAAATGAATAAAAATTTGAAAATCAATATATCTATCTAAAGAAATTACAATATTAAATTATTTATATATTTTATTATTAATTTATGGAATAGCAACCACTCAGTAATTAAAGAGTAGATTCATATTTTCTAATTTTAGCAAAATTATAATGATGACTAACTTACATAAAGGAGGGAATTGACTGCTTATGAATCATGTTTAGATTGTTGTGGTAGTTTTTCAGGATTTTTGAGAGTATCTATTTTAATATAGAATTTCAAAAGGCATGGCTTCCATGTGTATTTTGTTGTTGTGAAAATCCATTTTATGCAGTTCAATAAAGTTCAGTAGGTTTAGTAGAGAAATTTGGAAAATATCACAGGAGTCTGCCACCTGGTTTAAATCAAATCAATCCATGCACAGTATTTTAATATTAAGAATTAAGGATTTAGTCTTACAAGTAGATTTGAGAACAAGAGTATTAGATTTAGAACGATAAATTATATTGACAAAAGATAACATTTAAGTTAATATTGACACTTGTATGTATTTTAGAATTATTGGTATGTAATTGAATTTAATACTCTTTTTTTTTTACAATTAGATCCTATTAGAGCTACATATAGAGTTTCAAAATTGACATAATCAGTTAAAGACATGACATACGCAGCTTTAAGATAAGTTTGTGGAGAACATTAACTCCAAGATTTATTAGAACATAGAGAAATGGTCTAAGATGCTATTGAAGCTTATCTTGATAAATCAACTGAATAGTGGGGGATATATATTGAAGAAGTTTTTATAAAGGATATGGTTTTGACACCTTAAATGCAATCTGATTTAGCAGCAGCAGCTAAAAATAAAAGAATTGCTTAAGCAAAAGTTATATCTGCTTAGGCTGATGTAGAAAGTGCTAAGTTAATGAAAGAGGCTGCATAAGCCTTAGATAGCAAGGCAGCAATGTAGATTAGATTTTTAGAGACACTTTAACTATTAGCAAAAGGTCCATCTTCGAAATTAATGTTTTTGCCATTAAGTCCAGATTCTTAAGGAGCTCATAATGGATGAAAGTCTTGCTTTATAAATATAGAAATTAATTTAAATATAATAACTATTGTATATATTATTGAATGTATATTATAAAAATTAATGGTTATTACATAAATATGTTAACTCATAACTCATTAATCATTTTTCTTACATCTGCATGAGTTAGTTTTCTTGAACTTGTAAGAAGTTTAGCAAGTTCCATTACATTTTAATAATGTGTAAATGAAAAGTCAGGACTTTTATTTTTTACAAATTTATTAGCCCAAGAATCGAATAATGATAATATATCTTTTATTGAATTTGCCTTCACGAAATTTTTAGCATATAAATTTCTATTTTTTGGTTCTCCAGGAAATGCTATAACAAGATGTAATAAAATGATTCCTATTGCATAAAATTCATCTGCCATTTCATAATGAGAATCTTTAGTAGAATTTGCAGTTTAATAACCAATAGTTCCAGTTGTAATAGTATTCTAACTTTTGATAGAATTTAATTCCTCTTCTGGTAATCTTTCATCTGTGATAATTGATAGTTTTTCTTCTCTTACATCTTTTCCTTAATCAAAATCTGCTAATGCAACCTAACCAGTTAATTTTAAACATTAATTACTTATAAATCTCCCTTTATATTTATTGTAACAAAGATATTTTCAGGTTTTAAATCTCTATGTATTATGCCTCTTTAATGAATGTATTCTAATCCATCTAAAATTTAATTTAGTATTGATTTAATTTTATTGATTTTTTATTAATTCTACATTACATTTAAATAATAATATGAAAATGTAAGTAAATCTGTAGGTTGATATTTATATCCAGGAAAAGAACAATATTCAAGTTGCATATACAGATAATATCCATCATTAGTAGATTCTATCCACCAGGCAAATAGTCTAAGAATTAAGATTTTACATTTTACCTAAGAATATTTGGATGTGTCAATTTTGATAATATTTTAGCTTCTCTAATTTTTCTGATATCAGGTGTTATGAGGGTATTTGAAGCAGTTGTAGAGAAGACAGAGAAGAAATCAAGATGAGTTGCTTACAATTTACTCTAAGTTATTAATTGAAATATACCCTTTTAAGAGCATAAATTTGATCATCTTCTGGACGATAAACAAAAAATATAGATACACCACTTCTTAATTCATCTTGATTTGTTTATGATAGGATTAAGTAATCATTAAAGAATTTATTATTTCTTATGAAGGCAATTCTTGGATCATATTGTTTTTGTACAGGATTGATTTGTTGCAATGAATCAATTGCAAAAAATGTTAAGGTTATTTTTAAAGGTATCTTTTTAAATTACAAATTGATTTTCTTTCTATTTATTAATTCAATAATTGATTTGGATATAAAAGCATAGGCAGTAGATTTGATTTATCCTGTTGATGTTATAAATCCAATATTAATATCTTAATAAAATATCTTTATTAATTTATCACAAACATCTTTAAATTATTATTTGTTATCTAGTTTTTATAATTGCAGAAGAATATTTCTAATTGCCTTCTTAATTGCTTTTTCTACATTCATTAAATGTTTAAGAAATGGATCATCATTTGTAAAGTCCATTCTAATTTATGAAATGATGAGCATTTATGAATACTCTTTACACTCCATACTCTATATAAACTCTTATCTCTTCTATAAACTGTCATCCTAAGTAAATGAATGTAAATTGATTATACAAGCATCTTTTAAATTAAGGTTTAATCAGGTTATTAAACAATTAGTTCAAATTGACGTTCTTCTTCTGGTAATTCTTCAATAACTTTTGATCCATAAAATTAATTGATAATCTAATCAATCTTGTCTTTATCACTTTTCATTATATTTTTGTGATAATATTTAATTATATTGAATGGATTAATCCTCAAGTGTAAATGACATAGCTCATGTATTCAAAATTATTTTACTTGGTAAATATCATTATTTATCTTAGGAAGCACTGCTGTGGGAAAATCATAGATTTTACTCAGATTTACTAAAGACTAATTTAATCTAACTGGTAATACCACAATCGGTGTAGAATTTAGTGCAAAAGTCTTGGAAATTGATAACAAAAAAATCAGAGTCTAAGTTTGGGATACAGCAGGATAAGAGAAATATAGAGCTATTGCAAAAGCATATTACAAAGGTGCAGTTGGTGCTTTTCTAGTCTATGATATCACAAAAAAAAATACATTCATTGAGGTGGATAGATGGTTGCAAGAAATCAGAGAATATTCTGATTAATAAAATCTAGTTTTAATGCTTATTGGAAACAAGGTAATATTATATTAGAGCAATCATAGAACGATTTAGAAGCCAATAGATAAGTGAGCAAAGAGGAAGCCATCAAGTATGCTTAATCAAAAAAGATGGGATTCTTAGAAACTTCAGCATAAACTGGACATAATATAGAATTTGCATTTAAATAGATAGCTGAAGGTCTAATTTCTTGATAATATAGAAATTTTAAGAGATATAAGTGAGACATAAGATGATGATGATGAATTTGAACAATCAAAAGTTTAATATAATAAGAATAAGGGTTAAACATCAAATGCTTCAGTCTTAAAGGCAGCTGATCACCAAGTGAAAAAAAAAAATAATAATTCTGGAACTTGTTGTTGATTAAAAAAATATGGAAATTAATATAATATAAATATGATCTAAAAATAATAGAGTTTTTTTCTATTCATTTTATTAATTCTGATACTTTATATATCAAAAATGAGTAGATTTTTACTTTTAAAAAAAAAAATAATAATTTCTTAGAGAATTAAGAACAATTAAAGTTAATATTTATTTTAATAAATCAATCCTCTAATATATTAAAATCATCATCTCTATTTTATTTTGTTTAAATTTTTGGCTTACTTGTTAATTCAACATCTTAATCAGAGCTATTTACAAATCCTTAATTTTAATTTGAGCAAAGAGATAAAATTTATTCTTTGAAGTAAAAGGCTCCATAAATCAAGGCAATAATGAAAACTAGAGCAAGTAATGGGAATAGATTATTTTCTTTATAACATTTAGCTTCTTTAGGAGAGTAACCAGTCATACATGATTTACATTGATCATAACCACCATTTTAATCATATTCACAAACCAAACATGATGAATCTGAACATTTTTTACATGCATTATCCTGAAGATAGTAACCTTATATACATTCATCACATTTATTTTCATCACAAACTTTACAATTATTAGTTTAACATTTATCACATTATTGATTACTTGAATTAATAAAATATCCATTTTCACATGTATTACATTTTCTATCTTTACTTTCATCTTCACAATGAGATTCTACACAATCATTTTCCTTTAAATAATATTTTGATTTACAACGAGTACATTATTCTTGTGAATCTTTCAAAGTACACGTTTCACAATGACCTGTACAACCACATTTTTTTTCTTCTGAAAAATATATTGAATCTTAACATTATTCACATGAATTATCAGATTGACATAAATCACATTTTGCAATTTTACATTTTTTTTTGTCACATTAACCTTTATTATTTACTATATAAGATGTAGAACAAGCTTTGCATTTATCTTTTGATTCACATACTTCACAATTATCTACACATATTTAACATTTATTATTTTTAAAATATTCATTGGCATTTTGACATCCACATTATTATGTATCTTAAGATACTTAAAATCCTTCTTTACATTAATTACAAGTATTAGTAGTTGCACATTATATACAATTTTATGGACATTTTTTACAAATTCCATCTTCATCACTAAGTGTATAATTAGGAGAACAATTAAAACATTTGATCTAATTTAATTCATTATTTCTTTCACAACTAATACATCCTTCTTAACATTATACACAAGATCCTTTTTCTACAAAATAATTTGGTTCACATCTTTCACATTTTTATTTATCTTTACATACTTTACAATTTTTTATATCACATTTATTAACTTTATTGTGATTATCAACATAATATCCTTCAATTGCTTCAGTACAGATTTTATCATTTTAACATTTTGCACAAACATTTTTACCTTCATATAAAACTTCACATTTTTTGCATTAAAATTTATCTAAATAATAACTATCAACACAATTAATGCATTTATCATTAGAATCACATATAAGACAAGTTTAAGGACATTTCTTGCATTTGTTATCTAATAAATAATATCCATCATAACAACTTGTACATTTAATTAATCTATCTATACAAGTTTTGCAACTGTTATCACATTAATTACATTGTAATAATCTATAATTCATAAAATATCCATCTTAACATTCACAAACTTTATTACTTTATTTGGATTTTGATTTCTCAATCATTTATTACATATTTAAACAATTGTAGCATTATTCTTATTTTAAACAAAGCAAATATTAATTTGAAAACATTTCAATACATTCATTTTAATTTAAATAATAACCATTTTCACATTATAAACATTCATTTCCATTGTAATATATGCAATTTTTCTATTAATTTATCGTATTTTCGCATTATCCTATTTTACATTCACATTTTCCATCTTTTATTTCAAATTTCTCATTGCATTTTTAACAACTCTCTTGATTTTAACATATTTCACAATTCTATATATCACATAATTCACAATATCCATTATTGAAATAAGTTTAAATATCACATTCTGTATTTTCTTCTGATCCTTAGACTAACTTTATTTCTTTTATTTTAATTGGTTAATTTTCATATAAACATTTACCTTTTTATAATTTCATTCCATTTATACATTATTTACATAATACATTCGAATACTTTTCAGTAGTTTAAAAAGTACATCTCTTACAATTAGAAGGACATTAATAGAATAACGTAAAATATTTATCAACTACTTTATTGACATCACTTTCTTCTATTTTTTATTCTTCTAAACTTTTTTATTCTTATAATCCACATTTCATTAATAAGAAATAATAACTATTTGAAATAACATTTTTGATCTCAATCATTAAAATTAGATTCTAATCTTAATTATTATCTTTTATTTGACTTAATCCTTATATATAATTTATTTCAAAAATTGTATCATCTAAATCTCTTAACATGGGTCTTGATTTAATCTTTTATAAAAGAATTTTTTCAAATATCAACTTTTCATTAGTTTGTATATAAGCAATTGAACTTTAATTATTTAATTCTGTAAAATTTGTTTACAATGTGGCAATAGTATTATTTATTTTTAATTTATATAGTTGATTTGTTTAAGCTTATTATTCAACAGGTAAACAAAAATCAAATTTAAGACTTTCAAATTCTTTTGATTAAATCTAATATTTTAGATGTTCCAGATTTAAATCCTCGCTCTCTAAAATGATATTTATTTATACTATTAATGCACGTTTCCATTTATGATGAATAAATGTAGCCTGTTTTGCAAACGCATTAATTTTCATGGTCAGCATTTTCACCAAAGCATTCTTCACATTAATTTAATTAAAATGGTTTACATCTTTTACAATTAGGTAAGCAAGCTATTTAATTATAAATCACTTTAAGTACAGTAGCATTTATTCACTTTGTTGTCTGAAATATAACCATCCAAACACTTACACGTACCTTATTCTAATTTCGTATTTGCTATGCATTTTTAGCATTCTTATTTTTAATCTGATTCTTCTGCACACAGATGAGAGGCCTATACTTAAAGAGAAAATATTAAGACTAGATAGATAATTGTTGAAATATTCATAAATAAAAAAATTATATCAAAATAATTATTAAATATTTAGAATATATTTTGAAGAGAGTCGTCAATCTGGCATTAAAGAATTAATAGTTAATTATATTCAATTGCAATTATTGCCAATATTGGAAGTTTAAATCAATTTAATTTTCTAATCTAAATTTTCCCTTTCATAATTATTATAATTATTCGTATAATCACTTTTCAATTATCTTCTCTGTTAATTTTTTTTGTACAATTAATATAATGATTTTCAGGGGTTCGATTATCCTCCTCTTGATTCACTTACAAATAGAATTAAAATTAAATGAGTATATCACACAATTAAAAAATTTAAGAGTTCTAAATAATTACCTATATGAATAATAATTTAATTCATTTTCTCTAAATTCCTAAATAATTTTAAATTTTAATGGGATAGTCTTAGCATCAGATTATGTTGAATAATATACAATGAATCAAAACAATCAATAGGTTGACATGCCTAAATTAAATGAATCAGTAGTATTACAAATTTCTATGCAATATATTAGCATCATGTAGTACCTTAAATCTAACCTAAACCAAAACCAAATCAAATAAAGAGTGCTAATATTGATCAGAGAAAAGGATTAAGAATCTTTATATCGAGAAATTCAAAAAAAATTGAGATTAATAGATAATTACATAATACTTAGTTTATTATAACTAAATAGAATTGAGTTAATCTTTACAGATTTAATTAATTAATTATATATATTTGAATTAATGATATATGACGAAAAAAAGATGGTTTCTTTAATTATGTATACTAATAATTACTATATTTTATATATAAAAGAATGAGAAATCAATTATATCATAATTCTAAATAAAATTTTCTTTATATTTTTACTTTTGAGATAATTATTAATAATTGACCGTCGCACATAGGAAGTGCAACTGATCGCAAATCGGAGGGTCATGGTTCGATTCCATAGGGTCAATTTTTTTTAATTACTCTTAATATTTAATTAATTGTTATACAAACAACTTTATAATTTAAAGAAATATTGAAATTTATTCAGGAATCTTCAAAATGGATTTACTTATAGTCAAGAATTGATGTTATTTAAATATTTCGATTAGTTAACATTTAATTATCATCTTTATTCAGAATTTTCATGTTGAACTAAATAATTTAAAATTTGTTAATATGATATATTCAATTATTCATAGATATTAGATAGTTTATCTTACAATAATTTATATTAAAAAGTGTTAATTTATATTGAATATAATTAGAATGAATTTGAAATAATTAATAATCCTAAATGTTTTATAAAATTAACATAAAATAACCATCATTTCATTAAAATAATTATTAATAAATAGCTTTCCAATCAAATATATATCCTAATTTGTATTTGTTAAATTATAATAAAAATAATGTATTAAAATTGAAACATTTTTCTTAAATTGATAAATTTCATAAATATTATAAAGGATCGTAAACAGTATACAAACGAATTTGTTTTTAAAGTTATTGTAATGCCATCTTCGTATAGTGGTTAGTACTTAGCGTTGTGGCCGCTAAAGCCCAGGTTCAATTCCTGGAGGTGGCACTTTTTTTTTATATGATTTTCCCCTATAGAATAAACCAAAATTCACAATGAAAAAAAAAATGTGATTGACAGTTATTTAGTTATCTTTATTTTGCTTTAATGATTCTTGTCATATTAATATAATTTTTAGAACTGAAAGAGTCAAATACAAACTACTTTATATGTAAATATTGAAAAATAAAAAGAGGGATGAAGAAAATATTATAATTTCAGTAAAAGTGTTTTTGTTCTAACCTCATGCATTAAAATTGCATAATTTTTCAAACTAATCTCAGATGATTTGATGATTATATTGATTATGAGAGAAGATTTGGAGTTGATCATTTTTTATTTTAAAAGAAATTATGAGAGTAATTGTATTTTTAAATTAATCTAATTAATATAGTCATCATCATGATTTGGTTGCTTGATTGCATACAAATGATGAAATTAGATTGTTTATTAATAATTTGATACGAAATATGTTTTACATGTAATAGGATGGTTCTATTTAATATGAGGAAATTTAATCATTAGTTTTATCTGTAGATGGTATATGTATAGATAAATTATTATATTAATTCAACTCGAAAATCAAACTAACTTAAAAATACTATTTAAATATTCATTATAATGTTGAATTATGTGGTTTATGAAGAAGTTATTATTCCAAAAGTTTTACTTACATGTTCTTATTTTATGAATATGAAGTATTATAAATATGATATTGAAATAGTAAATTCATAAATTATTTTTCCAAATTTTAGGAGGATAGATATGTTAGACCTATTGTTTGAAAACTAAAATACTTAGTAGAGTGTTCCTCTTAAAATAAGGAAAAACAGGTATCTAATTAAAATTAAATAGATTTTTGGCAACACCTTCTCATTTAAAAATAATAACATTAAATTTGAGTGATAATTGTGTAAGTTTAAATGAGGAAGTTAAACATCAGAGTAGAATGAAAATACAACCTATCTTAATTATCAGATTTTTGGAACAAAAAATTGAAGAACTATTCTGAAATTATAATGTGAATAATAAAATTAGAAATAATAATTGGTTAGTCAAATTAGATTAAATTTCGAGTTAGGTTTTATTAATTTCTTACTTTCCTTCTTTTATTTGAACACTATTGGTAATGGTATAGAGTTTTCATTTAATTTTGATAAATTTATACATGATACTAGATGTTGTACTTCTGTTTTCTAATTTTTGTGTAAAATTTTATCATAAAATAATTGTTAGTAATATTTTCTTTGTTATATTTTCAATCTTTAATTCACTATTTTCTTTCTTTATTAAATTTCTTATTAAGGTTGAATATATATTGAATTCAATAAGAAATTATCAGATATATGATGCATTGTATTTAATCGTTATTTACATTAATTATTGAAGCAATTTTATTTAGCAAGACTAAGTGTTCTAGTTCTTCTCCTATTTTCTTTTATTTGCAATTCTAATTTTTTCATCACGTCCTCTACATTATGTTTGAATTCAGACATAATTAATTAAATTTCATGAAATATTTACAATTGATATTAATATTAGGTCTTACATTAGCATTAACAACAACAGATTAATCAGAAATATTGGATCCAAATGATATTTTATTTTCACAAGAAGATTATTCATCTACTGTCAATATTCAAGCATAATCAATTGATACAAAAGATCAATAATGGGTTGTCTCAGAACTTATTCAAGATAGTGTAAACAGTTGTCTAAAGTTAGATTTCTGATGAAGTTATGACTGAGTTTGAATTATAACATGCCTTAATAACAAAAGAAGATTTAAGTGACATACCCGATATTTAGATGGGAACCTAAAACGCACTTTTTTTACAAAGAAGAAAAAATTGATTAAGTATCATAATAAAATTATCATCAATTAACTCATTAATTTCTACTCTGTTGGTATAAACTAAACAAATAAAATAGTATTAAATAACAAGAATCACAAGATTTATATTAAAACTTAATTACATTTGAAATATAAATATTATTTATCACTAACCATAAGAAGTTGATTAATGAATCAAATGGCCTTATTTGAACTCATGCCTTAGTATATGCTGGTTTTATTATTTTTCTGATTTATTTTAAAATTTGAGTTTTTTTATTTTATTTATAATTTAGCACTATTTGCTCCTGAAATTGATGAATTTGGAGATGAAAATAATTTTCTTTCATGACTCCTCAGTCTTAATGGAATTGAATGTAGATTTTTTATTCCAACATATTTATAGGAAGGACTAATAGGTATTGGTGGTGAAGCTTAATTTGTTGGGCTTTAGTAAATTGAAGTGCTTCTTGGACTATAACTAGAAACTGTATGATCCTAATAAATCCTCTTTCTTTTAATAATAATAGTTTGTCGATTGAATTTCTTAAAAATCATATTAGATCTAGCTTCTTGGACAGAACATCTTTTAAAGGGATCTAACTCTAACATTTATTTTAAGAGGTTTATTACAGCAGGAGATGATTGTACGACTGAAAAATCTATTGAACCTTATTCATTTCTCCTAAGAGTCTCTTAATAATCTTCTACAATAAATGGGGATTGTCCTTGAGTTAACATTTAAAAAAATATGATTCCAGCACTGTAACAATCAGCTTTATAACCATAAGATAGATCTTTCAAAATCTCTGGTGCCATATTGCCTGCAGTTCCACATCGATGATATTTATATTAGCCTTCTTCATTGTAATATTCAGCTAATCCAAAATCAGATATAACTATTTCTTCAAGATTAGGTTTTCTAAATAAAATGTTTTCTGGTTTGATATCTCGATGTATAACTCCTTTAGAATGTATATATGTTAGAGCATCAATAATTTTAAAGATACCTTTAATAGCATCTTCTTCTGATAGTGTTGTTTTTGAGAGAATATCATCTAAATTTCCACTAATCATTAGTTCTGTAATTATGAATACATATTTCTATGATTCAAATGTTTCTAATACTGTTATAACATTTGGATGATCCATTTTTCTCAGTATTTCTAATTCCTTTATGACACATTCAAAATCAAATTTATTAGATAATTTATCATAAATTTTTACAGCTAATTCTTTTTCATCACTCTTCCTTATCAATCTATGAACCTATTAAATTATCGATCAACAATTATACATCTGCATAGTTCCCACAACCTAATTTATTACTAATAATGAAATGATTTTTTATCTGTTTTTGAATACAGAATTTTTTTAAGTCTTTGAACCAACTATCTACATATCCAAAGAACTCTAAGCAATATGAATTTGTAGTTATCCTTAATCCCTAGCCTACATGCTATATTTCAAGTATCTCGATAAAAGCATTTGTAACATCACACCATAATTCTAATCCCTTTTTACATCTCAATATATATACATTTTTTTTCAGTTTTTTTATAATTGGACCATGTCTTTTCAAAGCCTTATTTTTGTATGTATTTTTATTATTAGAGTAGAAGAGAAAATAATCTTCTTTAAATTCTTATTCTCTTATTTAAATCTATTCATTTCTCCAAAACTCAGAATCTGTTTGGAGAAAAATTGAATCTGTAGAGAATTGAGATTTCATTAATTAAATAAATATACCTTGATTTATGAATTATTTAATTTATATATCAAGTAAAATAAATGCGTACTGTTTCAACATTTAATTATTTTTTACTGATATCAAGTAATTGAATGAAATACACATTTATCCTTAAGACTACTCAGTTTAACATTATTTGTTATCAAAATCAATTAGTCTACTTATTAAAGACTTTTTAAATTCTTTATATTTCCATCAATATATATATAAAATCTATAAATTATATTTTATTGTTTATAACTTATATCTTTAACTAAAGGAATAAAATTTTCAAAGGGGTATTAAATTCAAATAATATTTAATATTTTTACCTATGTAATCTAATAAATCTACATTTAATCAAATACACTTTTTTAAGAATGACTAGTAATTATTCAATCTCTTAATAAAATTGTATGAAATTAATATATATTAGTAATATAATTTATAGTTCATATGTTTTAAAAAATGATAATAAAAATACTAAAGTATTCTATGATAAATTATAAATAGAATGGAAATATTTTTATTGATGCTTATCTTATAAAATAATATACTTATCTTTAATTATTGTTGTAATGAAGGAAAGAAAATGAAAGTATTCATAAATTAAGTATAATTTTTATACTAAATTTTTATCAGTCATATTTAAAATTATGGATTAACAGCGTTCATCCCTTTGTGTAAGTTTGCATAATGTAGAGTTTGCAAAAGATTATCATTACTTCATTACTGTATAATTAAATGTAGATGGGGAGAAGGTAGAGTGAAAAAAATGATTTTATAATAGAAAAGAACCGATGTGAGTGCCTAAGTGGCAGCACCAGTATTTGCAGCTAGTACTTTTATAATACCACTTTCAAATTTTAAATTGGACATTAATGATTACTTGCATGTAAAATTAATACTTTATGCATGAAAGTTCGAAGCCTATGTTGTAACTGATCGTGAATAGGGACGTGGACCTGATCTAGACAATTAGGGTTAGGCTAGGTTATTAGGAGAGTGTATATTGAAATTGGGTGATTTCACAGGTCCATTGACAGACATAAGTGGAACAGGTGTGAGATAACACTTGAAATTTGTTCGTCGAAATGATAAGTAAGTGACAGTGGGAAGATTTATTGTAAATCTTAAATTAGTAGGAGAACAAATAATCCCTATAAATGATGAGAAACCATTGGAATCAGATGAAATATTCCAACCTCTACCAGCATCTGATCCATTCATGAGTTTTACATGGAGATTAAGAGTAGACATTAGGGCATGTATGGATATGCCTTTACATCGTGATAATCAATCTGGGTTACCTAGAGGTTTTGTAAAATTGGGTTGGTCATAATATGATAATTAACCTCCATCTGAACATCATATGCATTTAACAAAAATTAGAGATTAAAACCGACATCCAATTTGGAACTAGCAATTTCTGATTCCGAATCCTTAAACTGTGACAACTTTAGATGGGTATTTATTTCTTAGTTTGGTGGATGATGTTGGATAGAGAGAAATTGAGAGTGTGTATTTTCCAATTTCATAGATGAGACCCTTCTAACCTATGAACTTTGAATTACAATTTAAATATGCAGAATATGAGGCTAGACCTAGATTATATATGTCAATCACTTTGGAAATGGCTGACAAACAGAAATTCTTGGATGAATTGATTGATATTATAGTAAAGATGGTTCATTATGATCCATTACCATATGCAAGTCGAACTAATTTGATTATGACTCTAAATCAAACCAAAATTAAAGAAGTGCCATATTCAGTCATAGATTTGAAAGGTGCCCCAACTTTGGCTCAGGCTTTAAGTAATGCTCAATCTGATGTGTTTATATCCTCTATTATGAAGATTCCACCTCATAAAGCTGATAAAGTGTATAATGCAGTAGCAGTATTTACACTGCCGAAATCTTAATTGGAAGTATACTTTATGTTGATCTTAATAGAGTGGAATTGCATTCTATTTAGCTACTAGAGATGACACTATTTAATCAATGCATTCAATGCCTAATGGAATTGTAGGATATTCAGAAATAATTGATGATTGGCTTCGCAAGTTATATTATTCCAAAGAGAAGAAGTAAGTCTATTTTCCCATTACTTGGTCTGATGAATCCAAACAGAGACCTTTATTTATGAATAGTAGATGTTAAGTAGAATTGACTTGTATGGAAGCAGCAGACAATCCTGCAATAAGTCGAGTCTCATCATCAAAGAAATCTACTAGATTAGTACCAAGAACACCAGATATGAAAGCTTTGGCTGAAAATGTTTCAGGTGCTGATAGATCAAAATGGGATATTTTGTCAAAAGAACTTTCACAAAAATAAGAAATGATACATAGATTAATGAAAGAAGTAGATGATAAAACTGAGAGTCTTAAAATTACAGGAACTGAAATTGTTGATTTAAGAAGACAAGTCAAATTATTATAGAGCGAAAATAGTATACTAAGAAAACGTTTAGCACATGAGGAGTCTCTTGAAATCTAATCTATTATTACAAAGGAAATTGCTGTTATGTCTATGGAAGAATTAAGATAAAAGATAATAAAAGTAGCTCAAGCTTATCGTAATGAAAGAGTAAGGAATGAAGAATTTGAAAAAGCTTTGAAGACTGCTTAAAAGGACATAGCTTCAGCCAGATAACTAGAAGTAGAACTGGAATCATTATAAAGGGTTCATTAAGAGAATGCCAAGAAAATGTTGGTTATGCAATAAGAAATCCAAAAAGTAGGTGTTTATAAAGAAGCTGTAAAGAAATAAGAAACTGTGATATCCAAATTGGAAAAATTAATGGAAACATCACTAAAAGATGCTTAAAAAGCTAGATAGGCATAATTGGAGGTCGAATAACTTAAAAGTGAAAATCTCAATTTGTAGAAATAATTAAAAGGAATTGTATATGGAGAGGATATTGGAGAATTAGAGCGTTATAAATAAGAATGTTAGAGATTAGAGAGAATAGTTGCTAATATGAAAGAAGAGTTAAGGAATAAGAGACCTGTAAGTAATAGTGGGGCTGATTGGGAATAAGAGAAAATGGAATTGGAAGTGAAATTACATAAAGCAAATGCTAGAATAGAGGCATTACAAGATGAAATGACTTATAATGCAAAAAACTATGCAAAAGAAATAGCATAATTGAAATTAATAATTGCAGAAAAGTAAGCATTATTAGATTCTTTAACAATGGGTGGATAATGAATAGATATAAAATATATATTTATCTTAATGCAATTTTAATATGTATAAAATAAGAATTCTAATATTTTATGTCTTTATGATATGTTTAAATTGATGTCAGTCATTTGAGATTGTTTCTCTTGGTTGTTAAATCAGAATAATAGTATTAAAGCCAATTAGCTTGATCTTATGCTCCCCATTCATTATAATAAAATGTGATTACACTTCCTCCCAAAAGAATAGCAAGAGCAATTAGATTGTCTTTCTTCAACTCTTTCTAAATTAAAGGTGAATGCTTAATTCCATAAAATCTAAAGTATATATAACTTGTTTTACCTTCCATACATTTCCTCCATTGTATATCCATGGATCATAGATTGTCTTTCGATTCCAAATTTGAATGGTTCATACTCAAATGTTTTGACATCGATCTTTTATGCCTTAAAAAGTTCAGGTTTAGTAGATGTGAATTATCTAGCAATAATCTGAA
>JPFL01000024.1:258373-294595 GCA_000733385.1 Paramecium biaurelia | reverse complement strand
AAAGTGAAATATTCAGCATANCTTTAAGCAACAGATAATAATTGAACACCAACTACTTCATTCCAAATTTATTGGAAGTTCTTACCTGTACCCATAGTATCTTTAATCTTTTTAGCAACACTTATTAATTAAAGTGTAAGTGTCAATTTAAGTAATTATCCAAAATGTGTACTTTGATTGGCTAGAGTTTCTTTAATGTGTAAGACAAAGTTGAAATAAAATGGAACCTTTTCTGGATTTTTCTCTACATATTGTAATACTTTAAGTAAGTATCTTGCTACTTAAAGATACATAACTTAATTCTCTCCTTCCAATGTAACATTTGGAGCAGTATACAAAATAAATAGCTGGAATACCTGAATAGTGTGCATAACCATGACCACCACATGATAATCTACACCATTCAGCAGTATCAACAACCCATTATGAAGACCAAGCCTTTAAAGCACTATAGATAAAATTGTAATTTTACATACCTTAAAATAGCATGTGATTACTATAACGTACTAAAGTCTTTCTTTTACACTCTATGGAAGTTATCATCAACCAATTCTGCTATTCTTAACCCTGTAAAGATCATTCCATAACATGTGGCCAATCTTGGCAATAATTTATCTTATTATGTTTAATATTCAAGAACTGAATTTTCTACTCCTTTATCATTTGTAAATTATTATCTGGTAATTGAATATCTAATTGCAACTGTCAAACTCTAAGCAGCCATTCTTGGATAAATGAAAATTATTAATTATCTAGATACCATCATTGATGCATAAGATATCTTTTATGTAATAAAATCAATACCTTTTCATTTCCATGTCTTGAAAACTATCCATTCTCAATTCTAACATATCTAGCCAATAAACTATTTAATGGAATTCTGTAATTCTCAAATGCCAAGAATCCATTATCTTTTGTAGAATAACCTAATTTAGGACCTATATCTCCAACTACAACGCCTTTCAATGGCTTATGTGTGGAGTTATCTCTTATTTGAACCATAAAAGGATGAACTCCCTTATTCTTACCATTAAACATCAATCTTGCATAGACAAGTGCATAATTTGATAAAAATCCTAGTTCTCCTGGCCAAACTAAGTTATATTATTTCATGTTTACATTTGACAGCTGAGACTGAAGGTGTATGCAATACAAAATCATTAGTTTATGAATCATAAGTAGCTGTAGTTTCTAGATTCTATACATCACTTCCATGTCCAATTTCTGTCTAGGCATAAGCAGCTACAATCTCCATAGTAAGAAACTTAGGACCCCAAAGATTGAATTATTCATCTGTACCAAGGAATCTCAAAGCTGGAACAGTCATACCAAACGATACAGCTGAAGGTGTTGTACCTTAGAATAAACTTAACATTGGTGCCCAATGAGCTGAATTGGCAAGATTGAAATGCTAATGCATAATTCTTAATTTTTCATATGATTTAATGATCTGTTCCTTACGTCCCCAATTATGATAATCAGGATGATTTTTAATACTTGATTCACTTGCAATGATCTTTTAGGCTTTCATAAAAGTTTCATATATCTCTTCATTCCCATAAATTAATTTTGTAAGCTCTTAAGTAGAAAATGTTACTCTGTCTCTAGCTTCTTTAAGTAATTATGTTGTAGGATGCATATTTAGTGCGTAATTTTAATTAATATAAAATTTTATGAGTATTAAAAATAATTAATAATACCATACATCTTAATTAAAAGGAGGATCATGAAAAAGAAGTAGAAATAAAATGAGAAATTCATTACTCAACTTAAATCCTAACAATCAGAATATGATGACATATTTTAGGATTAGAAAACTTAACAATAACCTTAATCTGTAATCTAAACAAAATAGCAAAGAAGATCTAATATTCGTATCATCTTCACAAATAAATCAATTTAATAATAACAACATTAGACTCTACCTTAATAACCTAAATCTGTGGCTAAAAGATCATGGCACAAAGAAATGGATAATTTAATTAATCCCTCAGATATGAAAGATGGCAAATTCTCAGAATCAGAAAAAGAAAACATTATGCAAATAGTGAGTAATTACTAATCTTAAAATAATCTAACTGATCAACAATTGAAAGATTATATTGAATTAAAAACTTTAGGACATTCAAAGATTTGGCTTGAAATTACAAAATATATACCATCAAGAACAGTTGATTCTGTTTATAAAATGATTCGACGTAGTTTAGATAGCAAAAATAGATAAGGATATTGGAATAAGGAAGAAGAAGCTGAATTAATTAAATGCATATAATAATATGGTAGGAAATGGAGAGAAATTAGTAAACATCTTAATAGAACACCTGATAATATAAGAAATAAATATTATCAAATTGGAGAACACAATCACCTATTTAGAAATAAATCATATTGGACAATTGATGAGTTTCTCGTTCTTATAAATCACATTCATATTTTAAGTGGTTATCCACTCTTACTTCCCAATTATGATTCAACTCTCAAAACAAAATTGGGAGATAACTATGAAAATATTAAATTCATAGTTAATTATAGAAAAATGAAAGCAAAAGATAAGGATATCTTTGATTTACTCAAATCAATTGTCAATATACCATCTGATATTGGAGTCACTATTAAGTGGACAGAAATATCATCTGAAATAAAAACTAAAACAAAAGATGATTTAAGATAAATGTGGTATAAATTAAATGGAAAATTGTTATGAATTTCTTATTGACTTCACCATACATATATATATAAAGAAAACTCACAATCCATCTCTCAAAAAGCATCAATTAATTTTAAATGCACTTTGATCATCTAAGAAGTAATTTCTTACTTCTATTGGCTGATTGATTATTTTCCTTATTATTATAATGCGAGGCGAAAGTATTTAAACCTTCGCCTCGCTCAACCTCACCCACGTTTACCAGTATTCTTATTTATGCCTAATTACTCACATGTTTTCACTTTAGCACCAAATTACAATTCATTAGCCTTAGAATCTTTTTCTTTAACTAAACTTCTCTCCTATCTATCATATTTTATTTATTATTAGATTTTCTCTTTTTCTCTTTGCTCTTTTTCATATTATCTCTAAAATTCTTGTTATTATCGAACTCTAGAAAAATGTTAATAAAAATTTGTACATTTCCTAAGCTTTTTGATATTATTATGGTCCCTCTATTCTTCCTTAAGCTATAATATGCTACCACTTAATAGTATTGAAATTCTCTAATAACGTTGCGTATTCTTCATCAGGTAGATAAAATTCTTAATCTAACTATAATTTAATAGAGTTAAATTGATTACTTAAATGAACCCTAATGATGTTAATAACTCTGCCATTTATCTTATATTAAATAGTCGTGTGGCTAATGTTTTAACAGTCATTTTTATATGTTTAAACTTATCTTCATTGGGATTGTTTATAATACTAAATTTAATTTGTTTGTAAATACTTGGTAATTAGTTTTTCTAAAAGACTTATAGCATCTGCAAATGCTGATGGATCTTCGTTTTTGTCCATAACATCAAGTAATGATTTCGTTTAGTTACTAGAAATCATTTTAATTAATAATTTTTCTATAAATATAAATTTATTCATGCTTGCTTTTATAGTGATTCTACTAATCTCATGATATCTTCTTTAGTTCCTTCTAATTATTCATTCATTAGAGTAGAGTGACGACGTAGTAAGGTTTTGCGTTTTTAAAGGATTGGATCTAAATCAAAGTTTTCTGATGGTTTTTTTACTAATTATTTTAAAGAGTTTGAGATCAGTTTATAATTTTAGACCAGATTTGAAACATTCTAATGAGTAAAAATTTGCTTTAAGTTAATTATTTTCTTTTGATTAAATTTTGAAAATATATTTTCTTTAGAATTCAGTAATTATCTAGTTTTCATTCTAGATTCTTCATCATAAAAATGTAATATTATTTATTGATTTTCCTTTTATTCAACTTACTCACTATGCTTTTCTTTGAATAATTCCTAAAATTTACGATACTTTATCATCCAAGGATATAAATCAATGGTAGCAGGAAGAGAAAAGTTTTTGAGATTTTTCTCAATTTCTTTATCCAAACATGAATTAATCAATTTATGAAAATCTAATTCATTTTTTTATCCTTAAACTTTCATGTATTCAACATATGATACAATCATTGGATCAACTTATTTACTTAATGAGTAATAATCATCAACCTATTCAATAAATGTGCTGAATGTCATCGTATTCTTGGCAATGACAGTTATAAACTCTTATTCAGGATGATTCTTGATGTATCCTTATAAATCAAAACATTATTTAAGAGTTTGAGTAAATTATTAGGGTTCCCTATCATTCAAAGACTTTATAAAAGGCAGAACATTTTGTACTATTTATAATATAAAGTTAAAAAAAGCTTTTTTTGTCTTAAGAATAGCTTCCATCCATTAGTATATCTTTTATTTTGGCGAATACTTTAATTATGTAGTAATTTGATTCAATTTGTTTTTGAGTTCTATTAACCATTTTTCTGGTATTTTTAACTAAAATTTTAATTGATTGATTTTAATACATCATCAATTGTATGACTGTTATCAATTATTGAATCTTCATCAAGATCAACAATTACTTTTCCTTATATCTATGTTAATAACTAAAATATAATTTTATATTATACAAATTATTTATGTTTCTTCTCAAAACCAATGATATAAGGTTGTAAAGCTTGGGCATACTCCCAAATATCAATATTTGAACAGGGAATATAGATGTTCGACCATTTAAGTGGTTTAATTAAAGAGAGCAAGCCTTCTGTAATTTATGGTATTTCACCTTAATTTAATAAATGTTAAAAATTACTTATATTGGAAGAGAAAAAGAGCATTTATTTTTCTGAGATGATACACATAACTATTCTCATTATATTGACAAGTGACAATCTACTAAAGAGAGGTCGAAAAGTAAAATTAGTTAATGATAGGATTTCTTAATCATTGGTTCTGAATCTGAGAATTTCATTATGAACCTCACATTTAGTAATTCTAATTTCATGATTTTAATCTTCATCTGTTAGTAAGGTCTTCTTATTAAGAGTGAATAACACACTAATATAAAATTCTAAGATGTCTTTATCCATTATATAATCTTATTCAAGTTATTTCAGATGTAATACTTCCTATTAATTCCATTCTTATTCAGCACCATTTAACCCATGAGTAAGTACTAATCGTTCAAATTGTTTAAGATGATCTTCACATAAGCCTATAGAATTCAATCCACGATCAATGATATAGCTATTGTAGAAGAAAACAAGAAATTGTCTTTGCAAATCAAATGATGGGGAATGAGAGACTAATGTGATAGTTTTAGGGGCATATATTAATTGTGTGTCTTCATCCAAAATCAATGGATTCTTAATGATTTGCTTAATTGCTATTTTGGGGAATGTTTTGGATAGCTTCTAAAAATGTTTGTGTTTATTCTTGACATACACTTTTTCCTTCAATTATTATGCATAATACATAGTAAAGTAATGATGTACAGAATTTCTACTATCCCTTCTCATCTGTGAGCACAAAATGATTCAATTGATCTTGACTTCGAATGTCCTCTGTTATTGTTTATTCTGATTTGTTGTCTAGATCTATTCTTTTTAAATCTTAGTTATAATATTGTACTCCATTAGGGAAACACCACTAAAATAATTGGTAATAATATGAACCATTTTGATATTCTCAATGTAATCTGGAGCAGGTTAATCCATGGGATGCATGATGATCATTTCTGGTTCTTGTTTCTTATTGAGGATATTAGTTAACGATATTTCTAAATGTACTTCAATAGTATACCATTTGATTTTGTTTATAATCCTATTACTAAAAAATAATCGATTAACATATTAATAAAAATGGCCAATAAATATGATGTGCAAAGGTTTCTCGAGAAAAAGTATGCACACAGTCAGTCCTACTATTACTCCAAGACTCTAAATGATTTTGTGAATTCTGCCAGAACTTCTGATGTGATTGAGTTCTATTAAGTTATAGTCTATCGAGAGGAATCAGAATATCTAAAGCGATTCTATTGCTTAAGTAAGTATACATCATCAATTATCCTCATTAGGTGAAGTGTTCCAAAAGCTTCGTCTCTTTACTGAATACTACAAATATCACAATGAAATACCTAGATTCTTTATGCGATATTTATGCGAGATCATGAGCAAGTATTTTATTTATAGACATAGACCAGTTATCATGATAAGAGGAGAAGAATTGAATATTATAGGATCAAGAGAATTATTGAAGAGGAAAATAAAAATAACCCCAATAAACCAAAAAAAGCAATAGTTGGAGATACACCTTAAGAAACAATTCCCAAATCCTCTAAACCCTAATAGGCTTATAGCAAGATTTTATCTGATATTTAGGATGCTTCAACAACTATTGAAACCATTAATAATAAATTGAATGCATTATAAATAAATGTTGGCGAATTAAATCTTTAGCCATCTAATCGAGATTAAGTATAGTTACAAAATTTCATTCAATTTATGGTAGACAAATAAAAACTGAAGACTATCCCCTAAAATATGTAACTAAACTCACCTAAAACTTATAATAAACTTCCAATTGGAGTAAGTCAACAGACTATAAAACAAATTATATCAAGAACTTAGAAAAACTAATAGACTTTTCATTTATCACCAAAGGCAGGGTAAGATACCTAAACCTAAGTTGGTGCATATACTTAAAGAATTCTTAAAGATCCTTTATAGAAGATGCTCACTCCTGCACAAATATACACCATGAATTCTCCATTAAATCATAATCACAATAGTACTACCATCTAGTTGAAATCGAAGTACATATGAATTTAAGGTAGAATATCTTCATCGAAAAACAAATAATAAAGTCTCTCCTTGTCTAAACAATTCAAAATAGGCGATGCAATACACTTGCCTTTACGAATGCACCAACATACTAGATCTGATATTCGCTTTTACAGAAAATGAAAATTATATTATTTATTTATTACTCAAATTTCAGAGAATTGTATATTATAAGTTTTCTTATCCCAAGGATTCCTTTTTGAATCATGATATTCACCTGGGCCTGGGGATTAATTTTTAGAATTCTCGTACTAGAATCGTTTTTCCTATTGTAAAAATAACAAATTATAATACTTGTATGTTGAAAGGAGGTGCATGTTTCTTTATTTAAAAAGGCATTTTATATGGTTCTTTTTAAGGACTTTTTCTTAAACTTTCTTCCTCTTCTTCTAGTTCCTCAATCTTTTTTTCCTCTTTATTTTAAAATCTTGCCATAGAAGACATAAAGGCAGGTTTTTAGATTTTGAGTGAAGGATCTTCCTCCTCCTCCATTTTAGCATTATACTCTATTGTATAATTTTTGGGATCATATTAACCAGGAGCAGGTAAATCAGATTTACTCTAAGATCCAGGACCTGCTCTTTTGGTTGAAGATTTAAAGACTGATTATGCTCCTTTTTCTGGACTTTTGCTAATGTAATGATATTATCCAGGTCCTGGTTATGGCACTTGAAATTAATTATCATCAAATCTAGGTTAATTGTATCCAAATTTTCCAACTGGAGCCCTTTCCAATTTCTTAATCAAATTATATTCTAGCTATAAATATTAAATCTTAGTATATACAGTTTATTTAGGATTATAAGTTTAAGGTCCTGGTCTTTTTTCTGTCAATTTAGCTTCAAAACGACTATTAGATGACATAAATGGTGGCTATTTATAAGATAGACTCTTATTTGCTATTTGAGTATCCACTCTATAATCTCCAGGTCCAATAGAAGTTGAAACTGATTCTTCTCCAAATCTTTTTTATTTCGAACCAAAACATTATGCATCTATTTTGGTGGCTGATTTAGAATAGGTTGATGCAGTAGTGGAATCTTTATAATAATATCCAGGACCTGGAGTGGCATCCTAAATGAATTTAATAATGAATTTACTTCTATGTATTCAATTTCTTCATCTTGAAGATCCATAAATTATGGACTTGATAACAATTGATTTCTCTTTTTTTCAAATTGATATCGCATAAAACTTCTAGCTTTCTATCCTCTTTCCATATCAAACAATCTTTATGTTTTTGATTGAAAAGAACCAGAAGGCATCTATTTATAAAGAGGTTAATTATCTTCCTGAATATCATAATTGCCTGGACCTACTAACAGTTATTTTTCTTTAGAAACAACAGGAGCTAATTTTGGTTATTTTGATTTATGCCAATTAAATCCTCTATTTTTATTTTATTCAAACAGGTCTTTTAACTCATATTGTCCTGGACCAACTGAATCATTTTACAATCCTGATAATATTTCTTAAGGACTTTTATTCAATTCCAAAGCTTAATTGTTTTAATTTAGATCATTACTTCCATTATCAGTATAACCATGAATTTGAGAATTAGTTGGAATAGATGGTATCGATTTGTATTTATTTAACTTCATTAACTATTCTACTAAATTCTCTTGAGTAGCCATCTAATAACGTTATTATAGTATAATTTCAGGTTCATAGGATCCAGGACTGAATTAGAATTTATTTATGTTTACCCTGGATTTTCACTTTTAGAGCTCTCTTGAAACCTTCTGCATTTTGATGCAAATACTGAATGCTACTTTGGCATCTCTAATATTTGCACATCTGATTAGGTGGATTGTAGAACAACCTTTTAACTATTAGATACTACATACAATATATACCCTGCATTAACAAAATTGATATTATAACTTCCTGGTCCTGGAAGAGAGTTTTATTTTATTGGTTTACAACGAAGAGTTTGAGTATTGAATGGTGCAACTGATTATCTTGCAGGTTGAGTTTTCAACAAGGTATATGTTCCTGGGCCAACCTATTCCCTCATGATTCATAAGTACATTAACTGGAAGCTAAGTTATTGATTAATTAAGATCTCTTTCAGCCTAATAAACAAAGGCCATTATAATTATTTATAAACTAAATTTCAAAATCAATCCTTCTTCTTATTTTTCTCATCTGAAATTCCTCCTCAATATTTATTAATAATTTCTCTATTCAAATTATAAATAAATGTAAATTTGGATTAAGGTTTGTTAATTTATTCAAATTCTACTTGTTTATAATGTACTATTATCAAAGATATAAACTAAATATATTAGATTTAATCATTTGACCAAAAGTTTAAGTTTTAATTAGTATAAATTTTGATCTTAAAATTATTTATGATGATTAAACCGCCTTAGTAATATTTCACTTCTTATTATAAAAAAAATAAAACCAATAATGAGTGAATTACTTTAGCTAATTAATCTATCTTATGATTATATTTTTGTTTTAATTGTTAGAATCAAATAATATATATTAAGTGATTTAAACTTTTTTTAGAAAATTTGAACTATTATATTTAAAAATGAATTGATATTAATAATATTATATATATTTAAATATGACTGTTGTTTTTGAGATATAATTTATTTATTTACATTTCTACGATATATTGTAAAAGGATTTAAAATCTGTTGAGAATTTAAATATTTGAACAATAATGATGTCCCATAGATTTGTAAATTCTAGTAAAATAAAGATAAGATCAGCTTTTAGCATGTTTATAACATATGTACTACTGTAAATTTTTTAGAGGATACTTTAAAATGCATTGAAATTAAATCACACATTTTTTGTATTTGTTAGTTTATCCTATAAACATTGACAATATAATGAGTATTAAGAGGATATTGCAATCATTAACATTTACATTAAAGTATTATATTCTTTATTAAAATAATTCAATCTCAATCCTCTTCAAATGTCTAGTATTTCATTTTGAAATCATTTTAGAAGGCAGCATCATCGTTTTAAGGTAACTTATTTGATGCAATAATCTTGGCTCCCTACTCTAATTGAAAATCTAATTTATATTTTGTATTTCTATATCTATATATATATAAATTAATTTATTTACCGTTTTATATAATAGCATAACCAAAGAGTTAATAATCCTATTAACAAAATCATGCCAAATATTAAAATTGTAAAGAATGTTCTGTTATGATTTAAAAATTTGGCAAAATAATTTGGGACAGGTACTTGAACGGTTCTATAAAATACTTTAATTTAGGAAGTGGAACTAAAGTATTATAAATAAATAAGTACTTCATGAAATTATCAACAGTTGCAAAAACTCCTACTGATGCATATTCATATGTAACTAAATTAGGAAATTCAATTTCATAAACGATACTTCCATTATGATCAGCTAAGCGATATGATTGTATATTCTTTTTGAAGATTGTTTCATCATCAGCCTTATGATTTTCGAATTGTTCATTACCACAATAACCTAGCATTTATAACTTTTTATCATCTTGAGCAATAAAAATATGATAATTAATTTAGACTCCATCCAAATTGCATTTGTTACAAGTTGCATGTTCAAATTCTATTTATACGGAATCAGCTTTTTATTTGTCTAATTGCCACTTAATATTACCATCATTACCAGCCAATATTTTACCAAAAGGTAAATCTTTTTTATTTTAATAGAAATGATTTGTAATATGATAATATGCTGGTGTAGTAGAGATTCCTTCTATGGCTATCCATAAAGTTCCCTTGTCCACTGAAATCATTTCAACATGATAATCCTTTTCGGGTATATCTACAGATTCATCATAATCTTCATCAATAAAAGATTTAATATTTGCTTTGGAGAAACTAAATTTGATATCAGATGAGCATGAGTAAAGTTCAACAGCTAAATACCCTTCAGATGGAGTATAAGTCTCATAATAATGACATTCAGCTTGTTATATGTAACCACTATGATGTCTTTAGATTGGTAGGATGCTTATATCAGTAGTGGAAGCACTTATTTCAATAAACTAAGTAGGATTGGTTTCTTCTCCGTTTTCAATATATTTTTTATTTTTCAAGACTATCTCATAGATTCCATTATCTTTTGGTAATTCATAACTACTGGAAAGAGGATGTATTAATCTAGTTTTGATTGGAATGTCTTCTAAAAATTCATAGTGATAATCATCGAATGCTTACTTTTTAATATAAAATACTATTATTTCAATATCTTATAGAGATGTTTAATTTAATGGAGATATATTAAGTATTGATATCTTTTCATCATAATTTTCATAAAAAAAAGTAGCATTTTTTTCAATAACAGCTAAATGTATTCTACCATCTTGTAATTTTCCACTAACAAAATCACTTGTATAGTAAATTGTATAGTTGCAAGGAATTTTGGATATTGTAGAAACTTTGACAAATAATTCATCATGAACAAAATTGGATGGTAATAAACCAATTTCATCTTCTTTATTTTTGGTTTATTTTCTAAATACATCCTCAATGTCATCCAATAATTTTTGACTAGGAACTGTAATATGTATATAACTATTATTAGGTTATGCTTTAATAATTTTACTAGAATTCAGATAATCTTATCTAAATGAATATTAGACAATAGGATCTCCTGTAAATATTTAAATAAATATTTCAATTTTGCTATCCTAAGTAAAAAATATGGAAAATTATGATGAACTCTAATCTTCTACATAATCACTATATTAAACTCCAGCTGGTAATTTAACAAAGTCATTTTCCAATACTACAGTTAATTAACCATGTAATTCACCTTCTTAAGATTCAATTTTGATGATATAAGTACACTAAATACAGAATTTAGTTTTATCTTTAGATGAAATTAATATTTGAGAATTTTCATTTCCAACTGCCAAAACTGTTTCAAGATACTTAAATTCTGCATCATTACTATCTTTTACACATTCAGCAATGTTACTTTATTGATTACATATGAAAACAGACATAGAACCATATCCAAAAAATCTATGTAATTTAAAGAATATATCTTGATTAAGATAATTATAAAATTAGACAATTGTAGGTTAATGATATTTGGCATTTATTGTATTAGGTTAACTATGCATAATTTGAATGAAATCCATATTCATATAAGAAATAGTAAATTCTAATTTAATATTTTATTACATAGATTAGTAATAACTTTATAATCCTGAAATTGAGATAATCAAATAAGCATCTTAAATTGAAATTTCTTTCTCCTTTAATTTTTCATTTAATTTATCTTTAGATAATTATAAATAGGTTCCATCTGAATGAAAATCAAAAGATCCCTATATATTTGGATATTCAAATTTATCACCACCATTTACAGAAATAGTGAAATAACCATTTCCAATTATTTACAATAAAGAAATTGTTAAATAAGCATCTTCTCTAAATTTTTACAAATTTTTGAATGTAAAGTAAACAGATTCTTAACTTTTAATAGAAACTTCATATTTTTAACCTTCAATTACATCCTACATTCCTTAATTAATCATAATATGAAATTAATCATTATAATTGTAAACATTTACTTAAGAATCTTATTTACTTTAAACAGATATTAACAATAAACAATCAGGCCAACATTGATCTAATGCATTAGAATTAATAGTTCTATGTATTTGATTTGTTAATCCACTGGAAATATCAGAATCATCTTCTTTATCAATAAATGGCCAATCAGATTTATGTTTATCCTTATCTAATTTCCAAATATTTAGATGCAAAACAAATTTACCATAAAAAGTAGATGCAAATAAATTTACATTAACAGATTAAGAATTAGGTTAATAATAGAAATGCATAAATTCTTCAATATGTTACAAATTATATGATTGCTATAATCCATCAGTCAATTAAATAGCTAAATCTTATTTATGAATTGTTAAAGTATATCTGACTGGAGTCTTAGATAAACTTTTTACAACAATATATATTTCACAAAGATGAGTGATACGAGCATGATAAATATTTACAGAATCCTTCTCATCTATATCACATAATTTCTTCATTTTTTCACTTGAAAGTTAAAATGTACTAACTTCATTATCAAAAAACTTATATTCATATTAATCAAGATTCTCATATAACATATTTCCAATATAAACTTATAAGTCTTTATTGACATCTCCACTTGATAAAATATTTTTAGTTATATAAACAACATCTTCATCAAACTAACTCAAAAAATAGAATCTTTATTATTCTGTAAATGCTACTTATCCATAATAAGCTGAATTAAATTCTATATTAATAACAGATTAAGCATCATATAAAATAAGTGAAAATTTAATTTCATTATATGTAGTTTCATTTTTAGTATCTGTATTATCCTAAACTTAAATTTCAACACATGCAATAAATCTATCACTAACTAATTGCAAAGCTGAATTTCCTGTAATAATATCATTATCTCCTTTAGTTGGAATTTCATCATCAGTATCAATATTAGCATAACTAACAAGTTTTTGATTTGGTCCATGAATTAAGAGTGTTAAAACTCCTTTAGTTGTTTATTCATATTTAAAGCATTATTTTTTTTAATTTGAATTAATGGATGATTTAAAAATCTATCCTTTACTAATATTCATAATATTAATCTTATCTTTTGGATGAGTTTCAATGATCAACCCATACTTTGCTAATTCCATTCCTTCAATAGTTATAGAATATTGCCCATCTTTTAATTAAGATTCACTTAAACTAATAGGATGTTCACTAGTTCCACTATATTCATAACAATCGGAATTAGCCAATTAACACTTAGATGATCTACTTATGAGTATTTAAACATTTTCAGAGGTGACTCTAAAAATAACTGTACTATAATTTTATGAATTAGCTAAATTAAATTTATAATGATGTTTCTCCTCTTCTTCAATTTCAGTATTAATCATTTGATTTTCAGATAATATTTTAGCTTCATTATCAATATCAATATTAAGACTATACATACCCTAACTATTTACAGCAATTATAAACCAACAATAATCGTCTTTATCTGGATTATCACAATTTTATTCTACAGATTGATAAGAATCTCCATTTTTAATTTTTTCAATGGCTTCACATTTACTACCTTTACATTACTTCACTTAGACTGGTATATCTTCTCCACTATCTGCTTAAACTATAAAATGATTATCTTAGATTTCAAGTAATTTCAATTTGTAATTCACAATTCCATAATATTGTCCCATAGCTAAAACATTACCTTCAATAGAAATTATATCAGTCTATTCAATAACTTCTATTTAATAACTTAATTTATAATTAGAACTTAATTCTAAACTATAAAAATCTTCATTCCATAATAAATTATAATTTTGATGTTAAAATGTATTAACAATCTAATCTAAAATGATTTCTTCATATTCATTTCTTACTTTAAGTTTTAAGATGTCAAGAGTATGAGATTTAATTTTCACTACTTTTTTACCTTCAATAATATATTCATTCTTTTTTGATTTCTCAACAGCATCAATCATTATTTAATTAACATTCATGTTTTGTTATTTATCATATTCAAATCTTTCAATTTCAAATTCCTATTCCCCAATTAAAATCATAACTGTTTCACTCTCTATCCCATCATAAAATACTGCAATAAATCTTGTATCACTTTACATAATAGTTGGTTATTCTCCATAATACCATAGATCTGCATCAACAATTTTCATTACACAATTATTACATTTTATTGAATAGACTACTCTATAAATTGAACTCTATGATATTTTCAATAATTTTAATTTTGATTTTTATTATGTTCCAATCTATAATTATTTTACTTCTTCTTGCATCAAAATTACATTAAATTTACATGGTCCTTTTGTACATTTTAAATCAACCTCTAATCTATCTTTACCTTTTTCAAAATAACAAACTCTTTATCTTTATTTTAATTTACACTATCCTAAACCAATTTCCTCTAAATTAAATTAAATCACTACAAATACCATATATTAATATATTCTCATCACTCTCTTCTTCTTCTTTATTACTCTTACTCTTTCCCTTTTTCTTTTTCTTTTTTGAACCTTCATCTTCATAATTAACTAATTAAACTATTATTGGCAAATTAGTATTCACTTTAAAACATAATTCTTATTTATTTCCACTCTCCAAATTTATAGATTCAGATTCACTTATTGATCTATGTTATTTCTATTTTATTACTTGCATGCTATTGCTATTGAAATAAGCAATGAAAATATGATCATTTTTTATTAAATTTAAATTTATCACAAAACATAATTCCATTAACATTTAACAATTTAATTTAAACTATTTATGGATTTCTCTCCAGACATTTCAGAACGTATAGATACTCTAAGTAGAAAATGTTAAGAAAAAAAGAAAGTCATTCTAGACTTTATTAGTCTACTCTAAGCTAGAGCTGAACTTGAAGAATATTATTCAAGAAGTCTTGAAAAAATTGGTAATCATTAATACAAATCTCTAGGTGAATCACTTACTAAATTGATACATGGAAAGGATAGTTTAAAGGATTTATTTATTATATTAAGGAGTTACTTTCATATTTAATCGGAATAAACTAGAACATTTGCAAGATAAATAAAAAATGATGTTATATAAGAATTAGAATAACATCTCATTAAAGAAGATGGTTGGTAAAAAGAAATGTAATTTCTAAAATAAAAACATTCCAAAGAAATTAGAAGAAATATTGAAAGTTTAAATTCATTAAGAGATGAATATCTTTAAGCAATTAATGAAGAAAAGAGATTTTAAGTTAATAAGACTATACAAAAAAAATTTAGTTACAAACAAAGTGAAATCAAATTGTAAAATTTTATTGCATTTTACAATTAATACATTGAATCTTATTTTTAGGACATTGCAATTGTTTAAGATAAATTTTCAAATATTGAATTAGAAAGACGAAAAACCATTTAAGATTCTGGTATTAAATTCTTTATGTTTGAAATTTCTGTTGTTCGCAATCTTTAATATGATCTAAGTGGAATAACCTAAAAAATTGAATAATACAATCCTAAAAATGAAATAAATGAATTATTTAAAGATTAACCATCTGATAAACCACTTCTGAGTAAATTAAATTTTGAAAACTATAAATCTTTTATCCATTCTTAATTGAATTTTAAACCAGATAATCAAATGACAATTAAAAAAAAGAAACCCATCTTTGATTAAACAACTATTCCTGAAAATCAAAATGAATCCACTTAGTAATTTAAAGAAACTAATTAAATTTATATGAAAATGTTCTAAAGTGCTATGTTTAACAATATCATTACAGATGAAACTGTTACTAAATTAAATGAATTACTTTAACAAACCTAACCAGCAGTTTATGTTTAATCTTTAGATAAGATTCTTAAATTAAGATTGAATCAAGAAGATAATCAATAAAATACTACAGATTTTTAAGTAAGTCCTGAAGGTTATGTTTCATTACATAAACTAATTATTACTTGTTTAGATTATTGTCATAAACAAAATGATTTTGCTTCAATAATTATTGATGCCTATCAAATAACTAGATCAATTTATAAGTTAATATAATTACCTAATGAAAATCAAGATATAAAGATGAGTGTTTTTGGTATAACATTTAATTTAATAATTAAGAAGGATTAACAAATCATGCAGTGCTTCATAATTCATAAATTTGGATAAATTATGCAATTCAGTTATAAACTATGCTTGCCAATAATACTAGTGTTTTTGCTGAAAATAGTAATGAAATTATATTAAAACTTCTTTTAGATGTTACTAAAGAATAGACATAAAGATAGATTGATGATTACATTGAATCTCTTTAGAATATTGGATGTGATTAACAAATTGTTGAAGCTGTCAAATTGTAATTAAATTATAATGTCATACAGGAAAGTCCCATTTAATGATTATAAGATATTTAATTTAATTACTATTCATTATCTACTCCTTTTAACAGATTTTTTATTGATACAAAATATTGTATTTATTAAGTCAATAAATAATTAACATTTATATACTTATACAATGAATTACTTCAAGTCTTTTAAGCAAAGATGCAAAACAAATTAACAACCAGAAGAAGAACCTTCACAATTACTAATTCTCTGCATGAATTGTTAAGAATATATAAGATATGATTAAACCAATAAACATACTTTAGTTTGTACTCAAGTGACAAAGAACATTGATTATATTGATAAAACTTACTCATTGCTAGAAGAGAATCACTTTAAGTTACAAAAAATTAGAATGAGTTTAATGGAAAAATAGAATAATATATTAGCACTTAGACTCATTAGAATAATTGAATTGGTTCTTCAAATTTCAACTATAGGTAAGGTAGAAATATCTTGTTGTTAATCTTATTTAGCTGAAATCAATTAAATAAAATACATCCCTAAATCATCATTAAATCTAAGTTTATATATTGAAAGAATTCAAGTTTTAATTGAATAGAAAATATCAATCTTGAAAGCTAATATAAATATCAAAGAAGAACAAGATATTTAATAGAGTTCTTAGAGTAAATCCAAGAATTTAATAACATAAGATAGTCAATCAAATTAATACAGTAATAAAATATATTGTTTAAGTGCTGATCAATAAGATACTCATAGTGTAACAAAAGATCAATTGTTGGAATAAATAAACAAGAAAATTCAGGAATGTAATACCTTAAAAAAAGAATAATAACATTATAATAATCTTATTAATCAAAATTTTTAAATGAGTAAAACTCCTAAATGGATGACTATTGAACCAAACTAAGTATTTCTCCCTAGACAATTACATAAAAAAATGTCAACTTAATAAATTCCACATAAATTGATTGCCAAAAGTGAAATACTTACTAATATTTCAACAAATGATAATGGTTTTTTAGAAGAATAATCAAGAAAATGTAGTTCTTAGAGCCAAAGATTATTTTATTCAAAATTATTAAAACTAAAATTATAGACTTCTAAATTATCTTAAGCCTAATAATTATCTGCTATAGTCTTATGGGATGAAGCATAGAAATTGAAATTAGGATAGGAAGATTTTGATACATTTTTAAAAGCAGCTATTCATAATCCAAATAAATACTTAAACAACTAATTTTGAAAAAAATCTATTGAAATTTATATTATTAGAGATAAAATAATAAAAATTTATATAAAATGAACCAAAGTACAACGGGAACCACTCCTCATGGTTTAACATTTTCTGGAGCATTTACTTTTGGTGAATCACACAGATTACCATGGGTTAAGAAAGATGATTTGATTGCAAGTAAATTGGAAGTTGAAGGATGCAAAAAATTTGATGATTAACTTAGAAGAACTGAATCCAGACTCTCTAGTAAAATATCAAGAAGAAAATCTAATCTACCATAAGATGAAAAATTAAAACCAGTTAAAGCACCACATCCACCTGTTGGAGCTTACAATATTCATAATGTTTAAGTTATAGATGAGGAATAACTTAAAGTACTTTTAGAGAAAAACTAAACTAAAGAATAATAAGAAAAATTCAAGTAAATGTATACTATTTAAACATCAATGGGTAAAAGATTATCTGGAGGTGAATTAGATCTTCATTAAACATGGGCAATTCATAAACCTGAAGTTGTCAAAGAACATCCAATAGGGTATATAATATAACATTAAATATTCTAGTCCTGGGTCATATAATCCATCTCTTTAGAATCAACATGCATAACCAGTTTTTGGATTTGGTTACAAGTAAGAAACAAAATGGTCTAAAGAAGGACCTTCGCCTGACTAATACTATAACTCTGAAACCTTTAGCTAATTTAAAACTGGGACAAGTTGGGCTACAAATAAAGGAAAGAAAACTGGATTTGGAACTGCAAAAAAATTATAATTGCCAAAATCAATAGATGTTGGACCTGGAGATTATAGAGAAGTGTCTTAAGAATTAGCACCAAAATATTCTATACCAAAAGGAGAAAGAGAATTACCCTCTCATAAAATTGTTCCTAGTCCTGATACATATTCTCCAGCTATGAACTAATTTAAAAAAGCCTTTAGTTTTGGTCATAAATATATTCCTATTTTGACAACTGATTATTTTGATCCTGGTCCAGGAGGTAATTTGATATATATCTAAAATAGCTCATGATCCAAAACTTCCTCATCCTTCAACTGCCAAAGAAATTAAAATGTTAAAATAAAATAGATCTTAACTTGTAACAAAAGAATCATAATTGAAACCAGGACCTGGTACCCATGATCCTTAAATGCTTCCCACTCGAATTTAACATAGTAAATCTTAATTATCTATGGGAACTGGTGAAAGATACAATCCCAATACTGAATTTCGATTATCAAGAGATAGAATTCCTTCACCAGGAAAATATGACATCAACTCAAGTTTATAAGGTCCTAATTATTCAATTCGGCTTAAATATGAACAAAGAAATCATAATGTCACACCTGGACCTGGGTAATATGACCCAGATTCTTAACTTATTTCAGATTCATTTACTAAGCCTTTTGAACATTATACTAAAGCTTAAACAGCTCATGCTAGTCTAACAAAAGGTTATAGATCTGATCCAGTACTTTCGAAATTTAAAAACATTGGACCTGGAAGTTATTCACTACCATTTAATACAGGTACAAGATCTAGGTTTAATTTTATGTTATTCTTAGTCTAGGGAAAGCAGCTAGGTTTCCTCCTAAAGAAAAAGAAGAAATAGGTCCAGGATCCTACTATATTACAGGAACTATTGGAATCATACCAAAATATCATTTTGAAAGAAACAGAGAAAAAATGCAATCTTCATTTTCTTAATTTGATAAATTTAGTAGATGATTAATTATTATTTTTATACCCATATTATTAGTATATATAATCATACAATAGTTCTACTCATATCATTTATTGCTATTCTTTAAGCCTGAGTCAAATAATCAGCTACTAATTGAATCAAAGTTTCTATCTTCTATTGAACACCTGTTAAAGATCCAATCTAAATCTATTATATTTTATTCGTCATATCATGTAAATCAATGAAATGTAATTATTATTAGTGATCTTATTTTATATGATCATCAAGAGGATTAGGAAGTAACAAATCAAGTTATGGAGAACTTTACATTTGTATGTGAGTTATGATTCTTGTATATTTTTGAACCAAAGTGATTAAAGTATTTAAAGAGTTTGATAATTAAGCAAATTTAATATTAATATTTATTGAGAATTCGTATTATTAATGTAAAAGTTCAGCATAATTTGCATTTTATTCTTTAATTTATTTAAGTTGATTATTCAAAATACATGTTTCATCTGATCTATCCTAAAATGACAATGTTTGACTCTATTTAAAAATGTTTTCATTAGCAAATTAAATTAATGAATGTTATAATTCAGTTGAACATCTTTTTTAATCTAATTTAGCTTTTTCAATTTCTTATATCAACAACTTTATTGTCTATTCCTCCTTTTTTTATATAACATCTTTCTCTATTTACAAAATGTCTATCTATTTCTAACATTCTAAGATTTATGCTTTTAATTCATTAATTATTAATTGCTGTTATTAACAACTTTAACAATTATATGAATCACTATAATCTGTTCTTAATTAAAAATTATCATCACCAAATTTACTTTCATTTTCTTTAAATTTAATAGCTGTTTTTTATCTTATTTTAGATAGACGAGCATCAAGCATATAGTTCAAATAACTAGTTTATGATTTTTTATGTAGTTAAGAATTCTTTAAATTCATCTTTAATTTATTTTAAATAATTTACTGTTTATGTTAATAATAAAATGTAAAAAGTATTATTTATATATATAAGTACAAACATTCATAGATAACCCTTAAAATTGTAAAATGGAAACAAAAATTCTAATAAAAATATTTAATATATATTTATTAAATAGTTTACCTTTGTTTATACTATTCAAATCAATTTTAATAATATGAAATTCTTTAAAGCATTTTTAGTTTTTTCAAGAAAACAATATATATATTTTATAACATATATTGTTCTGTTAACTTAATTATTTATAATTCAATAAATTATTGAAAATGATAACAAATACAAATGGTGTAGCATATAACATATATCATTTTTTATGGTTTAAAGATGAATCATTATTAAAAGAGTCATTTCAAATTAGAATACCAGATACATTAATTTATAAAAATGGAGTTCCTTAAGTAATCATAATCTAAAATTAGGTTTGGTACTTTACAAGTAAAGAAGGAGAAATTATGACAAAGAAATCTGAGGCTAGAAAATCTGAAACTCTAATTAAACATTTTTGCTAAGGTGATAAACCAAATGGATAAGTTATAGCATACTATATATATCCTCAAAAATATAATCATTCTGATCCTAAAGAAGATAAAACCTTTCCAAATCAATCAAAAAAGGCTAAAACTCTCTTAGACTTCGATGAAAAGATATGCATATATTATCTAACGAAACAAATGTTTCCTGATTTCGTTAATTCATAAAACAAACCACCTTCAGGAATTTTATAAAAGTTTATAGAACCCTTAGGCAATCATGAGTCATTAATTCAAGCAATTTGGAGTCCCTCTGTATGTATACTTTCAAAGAAATAAAATAATCGAGATTTATATGATATGTCTTATGATCCTTATGGTAAATATATTGTCTATCTTAGAAAGATGTACAACGTTTGATGGAGGAGAAGCTTACTCTAGAGTAATTCCTTTAAGAGGTAAGGAGATATCATAAGAAATCAGAAAACAATGTTAAATGATTGTTCAAAAGATAACAAATTTGAGTTATGGACAAACAAACTTATCAAGAATAGTTTTTTATTTTAAAGCAGACTAAGTAATTAATGATGTTCATATTTCTATTAGAATAATAAAGTTTGGTTTTTATATTCGTCTTCAATAAGAATATAAGGAGAAGCCTAGTCATAAATAAAGTTATATAAACCTTTATGGGGTAATTTTAATGTGAAAAAGAATAATACTCCAATTCCATTTAATACAAATTTTCAGAAACCATATTCAATTAAAAATATGCTCACAGTAAATACAATGCATCCAGTTGCTTTAATTAAAGATATTGAATGTTTTGAATGTGGAGTATTATGCTAATAAAAAGGTGAATATTTCAAATCATATTTAGATCTATATCATTTGACTTTTGAATATATCATCAAACATTTTAATTAAGATATAAATCAACATCCACTTGTGAATAATATTGAAATAATTAAGCCTAAATCCTTTTTGTAAAGTGAAGGTCATCTTAGAGATATACATTCACATATCCCACCTCTTATTTTAAAGCTTTATCCTCATTTGACCGTTCAACTATTTGAATAATTAAAAGTGAATGATGCATTTTTAATTAAATCTGTTTTGATTTGTGAGAGTTGCTTTTTGAAATATAGTGAATCAGATCCAGGAATTTCTGGGGCCAAATTAAAAGTATCTAAATAATTAAAGAGAATTGTTAAATAATAACCTTCCAAAAGTATTCTTAATAGAAGACCAGATTTAAAAGAATTTTTAATAGAAACTAATTTAGAGCTACTAAAATATAAACATGCTCATTCAATAAGTCAATCAAAAGAGGTGTAATCTAGTAGTCATGTCACAACTTCATTTTTACATTCTTTTCAAAATGTTTCCCAAAGTACAAACATGGGTAGAAGTCCTTCTTTAAAATAATTCCGAAATCCAACAGAACCTGGATATGTTAGATTAAATACAGCAAAATGAAAATTGTTATATAGTTTATATACTAAATTTATTATCATAAGAAGATGTAAATGATTACTCCAATAACAAGAGCTCCAAATATTCCAATGGCTAAATAAGCAACCCAATTTTATTTAGTGTTTACAGCTGTTGCCCCTTTTTGAAATTGATTTGCCATTTGAGATACCTCTGCACTTCTGTGATGAATAACATGTAGTTATTCTTAATTAATTTGGAATTTCCTTATGTTTTCTTCCATTAATCCTTGGATAGAATCAACAGACTTACAAGTTATTTCAATTTTATCATCCATAAAAGGATCTCTATCATATTATGTTAATAACTATTTGTTATGAAAAAGTATACATTTCTCAAATTTGGTTCTAAGGGTTGAAATTCATATTTCCCACTTTATATTTATCTCTTTAATAATTCTTCAATTTATTTTAACAATCTCATAGCACTTGGCATTGGATAAGAAGATGTAACTAATAAACTAATTACTATATTGTTCTTTAATGAACAATACCAAGCTCCTGATTATGAGTAAATCTTTTAAACAGGTAGAGAGGGAATGTTTTATGAATCTTATTAGTTTGAAATTTGCTAATATAATAATTAAGCTTCCTATTGTAAATCATTTATAAACACTGGGTTTTCAGCTACTAATGATAAGATTCCATGTTTGCTCAAAGTACTTAAATTTATCACACAAGCACATTTCACTCTACAATTTAAATCCATTAATTAAGTATAAATTATTTATTATAGAAAATAGTTATTTATACAATATAATATTCTAAAAAATAACAAAAGTTGAAATGTAATAACAATGTGAAAAGTATGAATAGTTTGATCTTATAATTGATGAAAAACTATCCAATTAAGAATAATCAACATCAACATAATCTAAACAAAGCAATGCTAATCTAGCTATGTTACAGGACAATACTAAAAATTTTAAATTAAAAAGAACTCAAAGTAATTATAACTATAATTTTAAAGAAAGCTTACTTTAACTCAATCATATTCCTCCATCAAGAAGAGGATCTCAATCTTGTGTAGAACCAATTTAAATCATTTAAGAAGAGGTAATTATTCAATTCATATGACTATTAGGTCCATTAAATTGGAAAATAAAAAATATATAATGTTTATTGGTATGATGAGAATATTGATAATAAATATGAAATCTATGTATCAGCAACCCAAGAAACTTTGATATCTGATTTTATTACATTAGTTATAAAAGAATTCAACTTGTAACATGATTATATTCATTTCCCATTTACTGAAGATGGATCACTACTTTATGAATTATACATTCCAAAAAAAAAGAGTGGAAAACCAAATGAAGATTTTCCAGGTAATTATAATTTAATATTCTATAAGCCTTTTCTGATAAAACATAATTAGGCAAAACAAATATATCTTAATTTACCCTCAAAGTGACAAAATCAGACTCTCATTATGTCAATTCAATTGCCAAATAAAATTAAAATTAATAGTTATAAACAACAAAGATTAAAGACTCAAATCTAGGGGATGAAAAGTCCTTCTGGTAAAAACTTTTCTTTTGCTGTAACTTAGATATCTGATTATATTATTTTTAGTGATAATAATTATTTTTATTGAAATATTTTGTTTCATAATATATCAATTAAATATAGTGTGCAGTCTATCTATGAATATATTTCCATTTTTTATTTAAATTAAATATGAATTTTCAATTGAAATAAATCAGAAATTCTTATTAATTAACTAATAGCCTTTAATTATAATGTAGATTTTGTTACTTCCTTTTGAAATGTTGATATCTAATAAAATTGTTAACAGTAAAATAATGTTTTAAACTAAGGTCTAAGTCAATTTAAGAAAGAAAATTAAAGGTTTACCAGGTTTTAGATATTTGAATAAATAAACATTTTGTAATATTGTTTGATTTTTTAGAGTAAATGAGACAATGGAATTGAGATTAGTCAATAGACTATTTAATTAATGGTTGATTGTGCTTTTAATACTAATGGGCAATTTAGAAAGATGAGGATAGATTTTAAAATAATATTATAATCGACAAAGTAAAAATATGTGGTTGTAAAACCATTAAAACTAGAGAATAGAGAAATGTATGCATGTATTGAATATATTCTCTGATGATAATCTTTTTAGATTGTAATTATTATTGGATATGGTAACTCTAATCAACATAGAGAAAAATAAAATTCAAGTTTCCTTTTTGCCAGTAATAATAACTTTTCATTTATTTTATCAATGAGTATTTGTATGAATTAATGAATAATGAAATTGAAAAAGAAAATGAATAAATGTAGATATTAAGAGATCTGATTAGAAGGAAGAGTTTGCAGTAAAAATGATTGTTTTATTTAATTATAAATTTTGATATGTAAATATTTCAACTAAAATTAACCAAAAATATATACATTATTATAGTTTAATAAATTTTATTGATGATCTAAATGTAAGACATATAGGAATCTATGATTCTGAATTAGATCTCAAGTGATGAGGAGGATGATTTAGAGAGTCCATTAATTAATTAAAGTCCTGTTGAAATAAAATAGAAATAACAAAATTATTTTGAAGACTAATCTATCTCTTAAATACCAAGTGAGTTGTCCTTTAATCGAAATATGGATAGAAGAATTAATGAAACAATAGTTCTATAAAATCATGCAGATGAAATCACATTGAAATCAACAAAAAATGCAAAAGAAGCATATCAAAGAGAAATAATAAAAGAATTGGTTTCTAAATAGAAGAAGAGATTTAAAGTGGGTGGATTTAATTTGGATTTAACATGTAAATTGATTATTAAATTAGATATTACTGATAATGTAATAGCTATGGGATTTCCAGCTGAAAGTTTTGAAGCAATATATAGAAATCCAATGCCAGAGGTGTAAAAATTTTTAAATAGTCGTCACCCAAACAATTATATGGTTATTAACTTGTAAGCTTACTACTCCTACCTAGATGTTCAGAGCGTAAGTACAAACATGAGACTTTCTATAAAGTGGCCGAGTTTCCTTTTGATGATCATTAGGCACCTCCATTTAATATGATGCTTGAACTTTGTTAGAAAATTCACGAGTGGTTAACTGCAAATTCTAATCATGTTGTAGCAATTCATTGTAAAGCTGGTAAAGGAAGAACTGGTCTTATGGTGTGTTGCTATTTGTTATTTAGTGGAAAATACACTTCAAGTCAAGATGCTTTAGCTTATTATGGTTTAGTTAGAACATAAAATAAAAAGGGTGTAACAATCCCCAGTCAAATTAGATATGTTCATTATTTCAGTTATGCCTTGAAAAATGATTTGATTAAGATGCCATTTAGATAAATTGAAATAGTATCTGTCAGATTGGTTGGTGTATCTAATGGAACAATGATTAGAGTATAAAATAATGATAGGTAATTAATAGAGAAGGCTTAGATCATTTCAGAAAAAGAAATAATTTTTGCATTCAATGACATTTATTTATAAGGAGATGTTCTCATTTAAATATTCCACAAGTCAATTGTTTCAGAATCCAAGATCTTACAAGCCTGGTTTAATACTAATTTTGTATCTATTTCACCAAGAGAATAAGTATTTAAGGCTGAAGAATTGGATATGTCAAAGAAATCAATGAAACATTCTACTTAAATTCAAATGGAATTACTATTTGATTAAGTAATTCACACTAGATAAAGATCTAATTGCTTGTCAAAAGGCAAATGATATATAATTAACTATCAAAAATCTAAATATTAAACTGCTGCCCCGATATCTATTAAATCAAATGGCTTAGTAATAAAATAATCAGCTCCATTCTTAAAACATTCCAATTTCTAATTCAAATCAACAAATGTAGCTATTATTATCACATATCCTTTATCTATTAAGCTATTTCTCATTTATTCTTTTAGAGATCGTACTAACTCTATACCTGATAAAATCTAATATATATCTTAATAATTTTATACTGGTAAATAAAATTCTATAAAGAATAATAAATAAGACTTATTTCCACAATGACAAGGTTTGATTTACTTATTCTCTATTAACTTTTAAGCATCCATTCCATTAAAGGCCTTATCACATTTTATATTATATTTTTCCAAGACTTTTTACAAAGAAAAAACACTATAATGATCATTATCTACAATTAACACTTTAGCACAACAAGTTAGTCTTAATCTGAATTTAATTACTGATGATAATAATTTTGGAGTTAATTCAGGAGGATGAATTGATGGATTGCTCTACTCTGCTCCAAAATCAAAGATAGAATGTGTTTTCATTGAATCATGTTATGAATCACTTTTTTCATTTCTATCATTTCTATCATTTCTTGTCTTTTTATAAGGTTATTAAACTATATCAGGGAATCCTTATTTCCAAGTGCCAGAAAAGCTATTACTCTATTCTTTTGATTGTCTAGGAACTGATCCAGAATTTTAAACTTATTTTGAATTTGAAGAATCTTATTTAATTCTTGAAATTTATGAGAAATAAGCACTCTAGACATCAAATGGATCTCCTGGTTTTATAGAAAATTATTTTGACATTTAAGTCAATGAAAAATATCTAGATTAAAAATGTAAAGTTACTTTGATTCCTCTCTATAACCACTACTATCTTAAGCTAATAACAAAGATAATGATGTTTCATAATATTTTCTTTGACCTAAAATTTTAATAGGACCTGTATCTTAACGAGAAGATATTCTTTATTGATTTGTTTAAGATTCTATTACAAAAGTAAAAGTGCCATATCCTTAACTATCATACAAAAATTCTAGACCTCTTTTAAATGCACCAGACAATTACCAACATAAAATTACACAAATTTATAATTCTAATGGATTGTTAAGATCAACATCATAAAATGAAGTCAATTTAAGAGTTGAATTTAAAAGTCTAACTAAATTTGAAATTGATTTTCTTGTATTATCATCCTTAGCTATCATACTGTCTTTAAAAGATACCATAATACCACTAACAGTATAACTTTTAATATCTAATTTTAATTATGATGCAGATGTATATTTTAAACAATAGGATAATAAACATGCTAGTATTTATTTTAACTAAATTATATTATTATTATTATACTCTATCCAAATCACTAAATATCACTTAATTATTTTCACCTAAATCTATTGAAGTTGTTAAACTCACATCTCTAATTTTTAAGTTATCTTCATATACAAGTAACAATTCTTCAATTAAATCATTTACTTTGAATGCTGAAATTCTCAAAAATAACTAATTTTATATAAAAAAGATATAATCCCTCATACTATTAACAAATAAGATGTATCTCAAACTCATCATTCTCATAGGCATATAATAATGATGTTTCAATGAGATTTTTAGAGTATTTTCATGTTCATGTTATGTAAGCAAAATTAGAGTTAATATACAATTGATATAACTTACAGATTCATGCACAAATGTCGAAAATATGTTGATGATTGGTAATGTGCTGTCATCTTTTTTTTTTTAAGGAGGCTACTACTCAAAAAGGAAGATTAGAAAGGAGGATTCATTGAACTTATTCACAAAAGCCTTGATTTGGATATTCTCGAAATCGAACACATCGCTTCTCAATTTAAACAACGTCACCATACTTGGCCGCCATCTCTTTAATTCCAACTAAACTACTTATCGATCTCGTTTTGCATCATCAGACTCAAATCTCTGATGGTAAAATTAGACTTCATCCGGCATTTATGATAATCATTCACTCTACTTAGCAAAAATGAGCCACTTTAAATTATTAATTTAATTTATTACTCACTATTCATAGACTAATCATTATTATTGCTATTGATTTCCATTAACTCTTTACTCCCAATCAAAATCTGACAATCAAGGAACTACTCTTCATAATCTGGCTTTGATTGCTATTATGTTTATTATTCATCTAGATTCGATTACTTAAGTAATTTCCCTAAAAATATATTCTAATAAACTATGTTTAGCTTTTTGTTATAAACTAAAGCAGACTAGTTTTGAATCCAAGCTACATTCTATAAAATTAATTCATCTTCATTGCAATCTATTTTTATTGCATTTATTTCTTAACTGACTGATTATTATTAATTTGATTTGCTTATCAAATCTCTATTTTTTATTGATTCCTTTACTAGATAATATATTATAACCAAATATATACATTCTAATGATTTCATCTTAAAAGTTTGCTCTAAAAATTCTTCTTTAGATTTAACCTATTTCCATTTCTTAGTAAATATCAAACCAAAGAAAAATATTACATTAAAAAAATATAACAAATTGAATGGTATTTCAGTCACATAATTATACTCTTATTCTTATATTAGATTGATCAAAAACACTGTACTTAAAATAAATGTTTAAATGACATCATCCTCAATCAAATGAACAATTATCATACAAAATTAACACATTTCAATATTTATTGAAATTTGAATTAGAATAAAGATAATCTTTATTACCCAAACCTTCTTTATATGATTACTATTCTTATATTTAAAGAATAGATAAATCAAAATAATTATTGAATTTAGAGTAATCGGTATAATGGAATCTACTCCTTAAGATTAATACAATCCTAACTTTATCAATAACCTATACCTAAAAGGAGAGCCAAAAATATCAACAATTCTTTGAGAAGATACTATTTTGCGTTCTTTTGTAGCATTAATATAATTAATTTTATATTTATCTATAGAGTATTTTGAAAAATTCAAATATAAAAATTGAATCATATGATGATGAATTTATCATAATTCACCTTAAAATGTGCTTATAATTTATTCTTTAATATTTTAATTAATGTATTCAAACATCAAATTAGATTATTTTAAGACCATCAAAATTTTTGTTTAACTATGAAAATTAATAATAATATTAATGAGCAATAAAATAAATTTAAAGTTCAAAGTAATTTTTTAACTTTTCTAATTTTTGATACAACAAAACATCTAATAGAATAAGATGGAGTTGTATAATGTTTCTTCCTACAAAAATGATTGTATCTCTAAGATTCAATGTATTTTTTATATCTAGTTATTACTTAAGTATAATTATTATGCGGATTATAAATCTTATATTCACACATTTTTTCGAATTTATTAAACAAAATATCATTTAAATAATATCCTTAATTCTAATTTATTATAAATAAAATTTACTTCAGGACTTGTTAAAGCCTAAAATTATGACATTTAATTTGGAGTACTCTTTGTACAAGATTTCAAACTCTTATTATTATTGATTCTATTTTATTCATTTGTAAGAGATTTTGAACTATTCAACTTTTTGGTGTTTGTTTATTCCATTACTCTATCTTGACTTGATTATCGTTAAGATTTATTTTATCTAGAATTAGAAGATGGATTATTTGAAATATCTTTTGAAAGTGAATTAGAATAAGTATTAGATCTATTTGAAGTTTGTCTAATTGATTATTTTAGATTGGAAGGTTATTACTATTAGTAAATAGCTATTGACTATTATTATTAATATGAATCAGTTTTGATTAGATCTTCTCTATGAATTGACTATGATTATTCTTTTTAATATTGAAAAGTCAATTTATTTGCATTGTAATTCCTAGTCTGAAATAGAATTGTTTTTTCTTTATTCATTTAATGTTCTAATTGATTTAGGATTTCTTTGTCATCTTTTTCAACATTTGATAAATTATTCATTAAATTTGGTTCTATAGCAAATCCAGCTGTTTTTAATGTTGCCTTATTTGAATTCTTACGAATATTCTTTACTTAATGTTCTTAGAAAGGGATAGTTTATTCATCTTAGACTTCTTAGTCTATGTTAAATTATTCAAAACTCTCTACATTACTATATGATTAATATTATTCAGGACTCAAGTTCTTTTAACCCATAGAATTACTAATAAAACTCACAGATTAATATGTTTAATCTAAAATATATAAAGATGGTTACTCTCAGAATATGGCAATTGTGAGATTTCTGGTAATTCATCAGATATCTATTCTTAACTTTGTTTGTTAGCATATTATTTAGCCTTATCTTAATTTAAACTTAGATCTTACCAGGCAAAATATTTATGTAATCTTCTGGTAAATCTTCTTCTCTTCTATTTCTCTGTATATAAGTATTTCTCTATAGTATTTAATCTCTAAGGGAAATATTAAATGTGTTTGCATTCAACAATATAGTGTCCACTTATTTTACAATAATAACATTCAAAGATTTTCTAATTGTAAAATGCATTATCCTTCATGGTACAAAATAATTCATTGTCAGTAGGATAATTGGATATTATAGAAGTGAAATCAGATCTCTTTAATTTCATCAAGATAGTTGATCCTGAACTAAAAATACTGATATTTGAAGGAATTCCAGTAATAAAGGAATATTATCCGAATGTCTATCCCTCTGATAAAGTGGCTACCTCTCTTTTATTGGTCCCAAAAGATGACCCTTAAAACTACACCTTCACTTATCCTTTCAATATATAGAATAATCCTAAATCATCTGCTTAATGTTCCTATTATATAGTAAAAAATAATAATACTATTATGATATTATCTTCAGGATTAAATTACACTTATTCTATTTCATATAATAATTATTATTTAAAATGTGGAGAAAACCTATTCATTAATTCTATTTTATCAATCATTGTAGATCTTAAGGAAAGTTCAATTTCATCTTCCAAATCAGGACTCAATTTTTTAGTAAGTTAATCTTTTGCTTTATTCAAATCTTCCTTGAAAATTGAAATTATTCATGTACATCTATTCTAAATTCAAGATAAGAGTAACATCTTCTAAGTAAATCATCATTTTCACATTTCTCTCGAAATCTTTCAACAAATCCTTTAAGTAATTTCTATTTCTCTTCTTGAATCTCTATTTCTGGTTTCAACCAAATGTAAAATATCATTGAAGTATATGCAAGACATATATATGATAGAATCATATAAATTGAAATTAAAACTGAGTTCTTATTAGAAATCTCGATTGCTAAAAGTTTATAAAAGTTAATATTCTTACAAATATTTGAACAATGAGTAAGAAGGGATATTGCCAATACAATACTGTAGGATAAAGGTATATCCTCATCCAAATTAAATACTCTAGTTATTCTATTATAATACCTTGGTAAGTACAAGCAAATGATACTATTATTGTAATCCAAAGTTAACAAATGAAAATAAAATAATGAGTCGACCTATATATATTTTCAAAGTTTTCATTCTATCTCAACAATGAAAATATCATCATTATTAAAATAGGTAACAATTTTAAACTAGGAGAAATTTAAAAGAAATTGTTGAATATTAACAATAACATTCGTGTTGTATCAAGTATTTTTTTTGATTCATTCTAATAGTTAACTTTGATAATTCCTCTATACATCTTATATGGACCTCTTTAAAAAAATAAATCTTAAAATATGGATATTAAATTAAATCCAAAAATTATATGGGCCAACATTTAAAATAGTAATGAAACCTCGAAAAATTGTACTAAGGGAATAAATATTGATGCTAGAAGATTTGAAATGGTTGTTGATAGAAAAATGTACATTGTAAAGTAATGATATTTAAAAGGTGATACTAAATGTATTTATAATAAAGATTTTTACATTCCTAATATTCTTTGGTTAATAAAGGATCATTATATTTTGAATAATGTATTAAATTCAACAATTTGACTTTAATTTAGTTTATGAACATTTTTACTTTTTCCTAATTGATTTATTTACATTTTCTACCTTCCAATATAGACCTCATCTATAAAAATAATAAATAAGGAATTTATTACAGAGTTTTAAGAAGAGGATATATTTGAAGTTTCGTAATGATAGTTTAGTTATTATTGTTATTTATGGTCTGACTTAAACGCAATTTATTCTGCACTTTTATTAGAGAGCATATTAGAAAGAATAGTAGGAGCTATGAAATCTTCACTTCCATAACAATCGATAGGTTACTAAGGAAAGGTCTTTAGAAATGTCGGTTTTGAATGATCATATTTTTTACTTTGGTATATAGATGACTGATCCTCTTCATCTTAATATTATTAATTCTGTATAAATTGGTTTTATTTTGAAAATTTGTTAGATAAATTAGAGTTACCTTATAATTGGTCATTGCTTTAAAGAATTTATTGATGCTTCTATTTAATCATAATTATTCAAAATTATATTGATTAATAGCTAAACTCATATATTAAACATTAATTATTTTAAAGTTCTCTACATCTAGCATCTATAACTTCTATGCCCATATATTGATTTAGGAATATAATTTGTTTAAAAAATGTTTAATGAAAATTTGATAAAAGTTTCTAATAATCTATTGTTTTTATAGTTGACGGATTCATCTCCTGTAAAATTAGGATCAAATTTAAATGACGTATATAATTTTGTTCAATCTTCCTACATCAAGATCAAAGGTTATCTACCTAATGTCAAACACAAATTCTAAATAAACGAGTTAGTTTTTACTATTCTATTATTATCATTGAGAATCATAATATAACAACTTAGTTAAACTTGATAAAATCGAGTTCTTAGCAAGGGTATTTTCTCTAGAATCCTTTCTCTACAGTATTCCAATTAATGTAATATTTGTGTACTCAGAATGAATACATAGTATATAATTAGAAATCTAAATTGGAATATAACTCTTAAATATTTATAAATCATACATATATAAATATCATCAATAAATTATATTTGAAGTGCATACTGAATAGACAAATCAATTAATTAATAAATTCGTAAACAATATATTTGTGCAAATAATTAATCATAATTTAAACTGATCAAGATCTGGATGTTGTCCTTTTGGTTCTGTCTATGGAGTTTCAAGTGGAGTTTTTACAAAAGTATATGATTCAGCTCCTTTCATAGTTGATTTATCCTAATTCATAGTATGAATTATACATTCAAACTTTTACTGTGTTCTTTAAAGAAGAATGTAAGATTATTTGGATCCATTTCTAAAGCTACTCTTAATTTCTCTCCAATTCTTATCTTTTCACTTTCTTTTCTGTCTTTCAACCATATTTCCAACAAATTTCTTCTTTCTCTAATTGACAATACTACACCAATTACATTATCATCATCAAATTCTTCACCAATACATGCTTAATATAATCTAAAAAATTAATACCAAACAATAAAGCTTCCCATTTCTTATTTATTAATTCATTCTCTCTTTTTTTAAAATGTATAATCCATGTACCTCCTTCCAAACACTCTTCCCACATTGGTCTATGACCTTTTCTAAACAACATTATTTTGTTATCAATATCAACCTAATAATTGTTTTTTTCAATACTTACTTCACTAGGTCTGCCTAAAAAACAATAATATGTATAAAACTCTTCAACTGTATTGAATTCACCAATTTCTTTCAAATTTACATCATAATGATCTGAACCAGCTATAGCTTTTCTACCTCTTGGAGCATACCAAAATACCCAATTTTATGATAGTTTATGAGCCATTAAAATAATAATAAAATTTGATAAAAAATGAATGAATAACAATGTAAATGATATCTATCTTAAAATTAGTTATGAAATAAACAGCATAAATATTTTGTTAAGATCCTTAAATTAGATAATCATAATGTATAGATGAACGAATGAAACTTTATGATGAAATGTAAAAAATTAAATTAATAATAATAATACAGATTGTGTAAGACTCTTGGTAAAACTTATCCAGCTATTAATCACACATTTAATTAAGATTGCCAATTAGAAAAGTTACCATAATAAAATACTTTGGTTGATTCCTTTATTAAAAATCTACTTATGAGTGATAAAGGGTTAGTATATATTTTTTAACAAAATTAGAGCTATGTTTTGTTACAATTAATATTAATAAAATAGATTACCCTAACCTAAACTTCAATAAAATTAGAATCAATAACGATATCAAAGATAACCTCCCAATTACAATTAAACTTAATAATAAGACCGTTATAATGAATCTCAAATTCCTTTTTAACAAAGACAGCTAATGATAGAAAACTAAGATCATCAAGGTTTCCAAGGATTATCTCAACCTTTTAATAATAATTCTTAATTGTATAATTCCAAAATTTATCATTAACAAAATGAACGTCAACATATTTATACCTTTGATATCATTGAAGAATCAAAAAGAAGGAGAATTCAATAAATTCAAAACTATAGATATAAATGACTATTAATATTTAAAATATTCATATGCTTTGAATACTATTTCCTTCAAATTCATCTTCTAAATCATCATCATTAAACTAATTTTCACCATCATCTAATTATATATAACAATTAAATTATACTTGCTTCTCCATCTTAAATGAAACCCATATCTTCTCTTCTTTGATTTTACTATTATGTATTATCATCACTCATTTTATAAGCTTCCTTTAAAAATTATGGTACATCTTCAATTTCATATAAATCAACCACAATGCAATCCTATTGAAATTATATATTCATTTATACTTTCTTTTAATGAATCATCTCTGAACACACTCTACAACATGTCACTTTATGTTTCATACAAAAAAAATGTTTTACTCTATCATTATGAAACTCACAAAACTCTAATCCTGAATCTGGATCAACTTATGGATATGCATTTTATTATTATTGACGTGCTTTTTGTGATTATAATGCAGATTATTGAAATTATGTAAACAAATATTATTGTGGATCTATGACTTCTGTGCCTCCATGTTATTTACTCTTATTATTTATATCATCAGCCATTCTGGTGAAAATTGTATGATTAATCTATCTTATAATACTATTATTTTACTGGTAATCTATCAACTGAATCAAGATGTTTGATTAATTTTAAACAGAGAGGACATCTTACTCTTCTATTTCTAATTTAATTATAAGATTTTGTATAATACCTATAAAAATTGGTGAGACAAGCTGTACAAATTGTATGTCCACAATGAATTAATATTCTAGGCAACCTGTCTTTCATATTGTAATCATTCTTGCATAAAATGCATTATCTTTGATTAAGTAATTTACCAACAAATTCATTGATTTTGGATAAATATTCAGTTGGTGGATTATTTGATTATTCAAAGAAATATTGTGTTGGATTTTGAACTACTTTCATTCAATAAAATAATTTAATTTGTTAAGAAAACCTAAATTTGAATTCATTATTTATTTATTATTAATATATTAATATCTTTATATTTTTACTTTTATCTGTATAAATATATATAATTAGAAAATTGCTATTAAAATACCTTCTACCTTATAGTTTTTCTAATGTTATCTATGGAGTTTTAAAAATTATAATAAACCATATTCTAATTACAGAAGTTAAATAATACAATATGATCTCTTATAATGCCAAGTATCTTATTTAATTAAAACAAAAATCCTTTTAATTATTTGATTGTGACAAATAAAAAATATAATTAAAGTTAAATTTTTTTAAAAATTGAAATATATTCTAAAAGAATGTAAAAAATATTCAAAATAGTATTCTTTTGAGTATATGGTATGATAATGATGATATAATTACTTAAATTATTATGAAAGTATTAAATAAAAAATGGATGTAAATCAATTGATTTAATAATAGATAACTGATGATTTAATTATATATAAATAAAAACAATTTATAAAT